>JADNSB010000165.1:0-23235 GCA_019695575.1 Angomonas ambiguus | reverse complement strand
TTTTATTCTTTATTTCATCTCACTTACCAGTATATGATGTTTACGCTATGGAATTACCATCTGAATTTGAATTGAGGAGACGATGCTATGTGCATTTACTATTGTTACTCAACCTTTACTGATACCTGTACACATACATACATACATACATACACGTATATATGTGAATTAATTTTCACTCTTTCTGCTTTTTGTTTTGTCGTTTGTTACTTGACAGTGCTCTAATACTATAAAAGAGAACTGTGCAGGTACCACGTCCGGCTTTTATTTTGTACTCCCATTCATCGAGAATGAAATGTGAACATAGAAAAGACGCGTTTTTTTGGGCTTTACCTCTGTTTTCTGTGTTAGTGACATAGTGTTTTTCTTCAGAAGTAGATCTTTTTTGTTTTTAAATACTCTTTCTTTTTTTTTCCCCCTTTCTCTCTTTCTCTCTTTCTCTCTTTCTGTCTTTTTTTAAAGGTATTTTTTTCTTATCGTCAATTCATCACTCTTAAAGCCCCTTTTTTTAAAAAAATCTTCTATTTTACTGTTTTAGCAAACCTTTTGGTATTATTACTCACCGCTCTTTTTTCTCTTTTTTTTCGCTTTCTACTATTTTAAAAACTCAATCAACCAAACCATCAACCACCTTTTTTATTTTTTTTTCGTTCCTTCTTTTTTTCTTCCATTCTTCAAGTAGCAAATTTAAATTTATTTATCCATCTCCCCTCACCATGCTTGAAAAAGTAGCCGCCCTTACTGTGGCCGCTTGCGGTTGCTCTGGTGTGATGCTAGGCGCCTACGGGTTCCACGGTCTTGGGGATAAGAAGGAGAACCAACGGAATGCGTTTAACATTGCCGTGGAGTACCAACTCTTGCATGCCTGTGCGATGACCGGTCTCCTCGCCATCGCGGTACAACCCTCTCTTTCCTCTGCCCGTCGATGGGCCGTCCGCTCCTCGATTGGTTTAATGGCGGTAGGTACCGCCCTCTTCTGTGGCGTAATTTATGGTAAAGTGTTGGGGGAGGAGTCTTTCCCGGTGAGTATGGGAAGACTGGCTCCGATCGGCGGATCACTGATGATGTTGGGGTGGGCCGCGATCGCCGCCATTCCTTTCTTGTAACGAAGTAGAGGTGTTTTATTTATTTATTTATTTATTTATTATTATTGTTGCACTGATGTGGTTGTGATGGGGGAGGAGGAGGAGTGTAGTAAGGAATATATATATACACATGTGTGTGTGTGTGTGTGTGTGTTTGGAAATAAAATAAGGAAGAATAATGTAATCCGAAAAGGAAGAAAAAAAAAAAACCTTTATAGAAAAATGAAAAACTATAAAAAAAAGATATTAAAAAACAAACAAATGAAAATGATTCTTATATCAAAAGCAAAGCACACACATATATAAAAAACAAAAAAAAAGGGAAAATGTTTCTAGGTTATTGTTATTATTATTGTTTATTTTTATCGCATGACTCCAGAGGGACCCATATGACTATACTTCAACTGTGCCATCAATGTTGTGTGTTTTTATATATATGTGAGGGAACGTTATGAAAAGTGTATATGTATTTCTTTGTGTAAAAGAAGAAACCACTTTCTGTTCTGTTTCTTCTCTCTCTTTTTTTTTATTCCTCTTTCTTTCAAAGAAACTAAAAAACAAAAAAAGACCCAACAAACAAACAAACGTTTATAGAGCGTGTTTTTTTTTTTAATAACAATAATGGTTTCCTTTCATTGCTTTACACATGACGATAAACCACTTACGACGGTCTTATGACTCTTTATCTTCCGAATATGGATTGAAACTAGTGTTCTATAACAAGGGGCCCGCCGACTTCAATTTCCAGCAGGCGGGTCTCGTGTCCGATTCAAGTTATTATAATTATTATTACTCACATTGTTACTCTTATTTGTTTAGAGCAGGCGCGTAGAAGGATGAAAATGTCTATATCCGTGTTTCAACTGAATTTTACTGTTGATTACTTTTATTGATCTGTTTGACTTCTGATCTACGATCAACTTGGCCGTTTACCTGCATGCATCCACAAAATTTTATTCTTTATTTCATCTCACTTACCAGTATATGATGTTTACGCTATGGAATTACCATCTGAATTTGAATTGAGGAGACGATGCTATGTGCATTTACTATTGTTACTCAACCTTTACTGATACGTATACACATACATACATACATACATACATACACGTATATATGTGAATTAATTTTCACTCTTTCTGCTTTTTGTTTTTCTGGTTATTTCACTTTCATTGTATTTAACAGATTTTTTTTAACTATCTGCTTCTTACTATATGTGTGTTCTATTTTGTTGTTTATTTTTGTTTTTGAAATGATGTGCAAATCGACTTTTTCTATTGAAGAAACCCTAATCTTTTTTTTTTCTTTATTTTGCTCATCGTGAAAAAAGGAATAAAAAAGTGTTGAGGAAACTTTTATCCTGCCTGATCCTTTTCTTAGGGTTTTAGTGTCTTTTCTTTCTCTCTGCTGTTTTCTGCTTTCTTTCTTTCTGTATTTGTGGGTACGTGTATGATTGTAGTCGTTCTGGACATAAATATTTGTATATTTACAATTTCAAATGTGTTTGTGCTCTTACATTTTTTTTTTATGCTTTTCATTTTCTCTTCTTTCTCTTCTTTTTTTCTCTCCTTTCTGTTCCTTTTTATTTCTTGGATAACAATAATTAACACACACACACACAAAAAAAAAAAAAAATACTCTTAAAAACAGAAAAAATTAAGTAGAATCAAAAAGTAATAAAGAATCTGATTTATTGTTATTATCACTGTTATTATTTTTGAATTCGTGTATCCAGCTGTGACGGCCAATTTTTTCTTTGTTATAATTTTTGTATAGTCCGCTGTATACTTTTTTTCATTGTCACTTTTTTTTTTTTTATCACCTCATTGGTTACACGTTCTCCTTGCAGTACACCATTTTCGGAGAATATATAGTCCAATAAAAATAAAAGGGAAGGGAGTAAAGCGATTAAATATCTATTTTCTCTTTTTTTTTCTGGTCCACTTCTTAATAACAGAAAGAGTGAAAATAGAGGAAAAAGAAAAAAAAGAGAAACTATCATTAGTGAGAGAACCTTCCCATCTTTTACACAAATAATACTAAAAATAGTAATAATAACGTTTGCTAGTAAGTTATTATCCTTATTTTTATTTACAGCTAACACAATATAGTTAAATCTACACCTTCAACAAAAGAAAGAAAGAAAGGAAAGAAGAATAATAAGTAAAATTAACTCAAAAGAAAAATAAGTAGTAAGAGTTACGTAGAAAAGAGAGTGTGAGAGAAAAACAACAACAAGCCGAACAAACAAATAAATAAAAATTCCGAAATAAATAAATAAAAATGAATAGTTACTATCCCTCGGAGCTTAACTCCACGACAATGGTGGCGGGGGCGGCTGCCGAGGACGAAAAGAAGAAGGAAACAATACGACATAGTGAATTTTACACCACGCTGCTCAAGATGGTCGGGGCCCCACTTCCACCCTCGGGGGAGGCGATAGATCTCACGGAGACGACCATGAGAAAAGGAGCGAAGAAAAAGAGTAGTCCACCTCCAGAATCGGTGCGGTCCTCTCCCTCCAGGGATGAACCTGGCGAGGACGAAGAAGAGGGGGGAAAGAGTGAAAAGGAGTTGGAAGCCCTTTTGTTTGACGTTCTTCATCGCCGTTTACCTTTTAAAAGTGAATTACTACCCCAACCCACTTCGTCCTCCTCTCCTTCCTCCTCCCCCCCATCGGTGTTGCGATTGGTGCCGCGACCACCACCGTCGTCCGCTCATGTTGATCCCACCGCCAGCCCCACACGGGCAGAGCGCCCACGACTGATTGTAAAGGAGCGGCCTGGGGCTAGCAAGGTAGTACCGCAGTACGATAGCATTACCCACCATCAGCAACGGAAGGGCGAAAAGGAGGTGATGGACTTACTGCTGGTGTTGGACGACTTTGTCGATCAGCTGAGTCAGTCCGCGGTGTGTCCCTCTCCGTCCTCCCATCCTCCCCAGATCCCATCGGACAGTAGGCGGCAGGCACCATCCACCGAGACCACCGACCTCATGAACACGATTTCACCCCAACAAGAAAGAGACGATGAGGATTGTGTGGAAGGGGAGGAACACTCGACTCATTTTCTCGGTCTCGGGGTGCCGGGGGGCGGCCACCACCACGATAGTCATAGTATGGATCTAGGCCAGGAGGGGGGCTCAGGCGCGTACCTCTGTGACCGGTCCTCCTCCCACACCGTGCCGCTGCAGGGTTTCAATTCGAATAGTATTAACACCAACCCGAATAACACCACCAACAACCCCAACGGTCGTCGGTTCTACTACGACGATGATGAGGAGGAGGACGAAATGATGGACAATGACCCGTACATGAACGTCGCGCTCATCCGCAGTAGTGGGCCCACTCCTAGTAATCTAAACCATCACCCTCCCCACAGCAACAGCCACGGTAATCGTAGTAATAGTGAGCCACACGGCAACAACGCGAACGGGGGGTTTAATAACAGCGGCGTCTACAGCTCGCACGCTGGAGGTGGGTTAGGCAACTCTCTTGTACTGGAACAGCACCGTAGTCAGAGTGTGAGTAACTACTACCACAGCGGGCAGCCCCCGGCTCTGATGTCACCCCCGATGCAAGGTGAAACCCGTCCTCGAAACAGCTCTCCTTACGCCAGTGACGAGTATGACGGTTTCACCGAGACAATCCCAGGAATGGGAAACGGTCTGGTATTCCCCACCGGCGCTTGGCAACGAATCCCATTTGTGTTGCACACCCTAGGCTCCTACCTGTACGACAACTTTTTCTCCCTGCAGAAGGTACAAGCGGCTTCTCCTAGCCCCCAGGAGGACCCCAGTGCCTCTTCTACCACCTCAGCGGGTGCGAACGGCAAGAAACGGATCACCCCTCCCCCTATTACCCCCTCTAGTGGGGTAGCGGCGCTGCACAGGATTGTGTTTCACTTTATTCAGTCTCGGTTGGTAGACTACGTTGCCCGAGGTGCGGGTGGGGAGGACTTGAGAAGTGTGCAGGCGCGTATACTCGCCCCGTGCTGGCTCTACTTGCTGGCGACCAGCGGAGTACTAGAGCTGTCGCTCGCCTTGCAAGCGGAGGACCAATCGACGACGACGAGGAGGAAGAAGGAGGACCCTCCCTTCAGCCCTTTACCCGCATTAGATTTGCTGCTGAGCACCGCGGATGCCACCGCCAGACTCTACGCGGAGTGTCACCGCGACACGTTAGACTTTCTTCTCCGTTCCTCCGACCCGGTGTTTGTGTCCGAGAAGCCCAGCATCAGCCTCGGTCGTGACCCCACCCCTGACCCTACCGTGAACACCCCCAACACCCGCAGCAGCTCCGTCCGTTTCAGCGATGAGGCGGTCTCCCGCCCATCCCGATACACCAACCCCCACAGTAGTGGGGGTACGGAGCCGCTCCAGAGTCTGTGTGCGTTTCCCCCACTGGATAGTGTCATTCTAGAGGACACCGAGGATGCAGGGGGCAGTGAGGAGGACAAGACGACCACCGAGGTCCCCTCCCCCACGTTAGGCCACTCCACCCCTACTTCTCGAAACCAACCCAGCAGCGTTCCTCCTACCAACCACCCCGTCAGCAGTGTCCACACCTGGAGTAGTTACATGCCCCTCGATCGGTCGGAGAGGGACGGGACTTCCTTGTCTGGGTTTGACCACAGTAGTAACCTACACTCCAAGCAGAACAACAGTGCCCGGGGACGTGGGTTGGGTTTCGGGCAAATGTCTTCCGACTTTTACACGAGTCAAGCGCTGGTGTCCTTCATGGATAACATCAAGGATCAAATGGCCAGGGAGCATGCCCCACACCCGGTGACTGGGGACAGCATATCGGTGGTCATGGTAACCCCTACCCGCTCCGAGCAAGAGGATTCGACGGCGGCGGCGGACGTTAGCGGTCTGCCGTATGAGCCCCGCCTCTCCTCCGAGGTACCCCCCATTACGGCCCAACCAGTAGGGCTATCCAACGTGGGACAGATTGAGCGGGAACTGAGGGAAGCGGGACCAGCACTGCAGTTTGCCATGAAGTTGGGGACTCTCTACGCCACATTGGACATTGACGCCCTCATGCCGCTCCTGCCAAAGCACACCGACACCACCTCCATGGAAGACTCCATCGTCTACGAAGCCACAGAGTTGAATGAGCGTATGGATGCGAGGAAGCAGCAGACGAACTCACCCTCGTCGGAGAGTCGTAAGGAAAAAGGGTGTGGCCAGGTGGTGAGTCGTTACCCGGAGTTGGAAGCGCAGAGAGGGGAATTAAAAAAACAGTTGGAGGAGTTTGTAAAACTGTCCATGTTGGAACAGCTCTCTCCGTCCTCCTTCAGGGATCGGGATGCCTCCGCGGAGACCACCTTCACCCTCACCCTTATTATTCTTTCTCATTTCATTGAACTCTCCCGCCGTACCTTTTCTGTCTGGACTGAAATCCGTCTTCAATCCCGCTTCTACACCATTGCCAACATACGGGATAGTATCAAGGAGTCGTTCGCCACCGCTGCGACGGCGGCGTTAAAGCGACAACGCGTGCACACCATCCAGTGGATCTACAAAGTGTTTCCCTTTCTGTCAGATACGTTGTGCAATCCTTCGATGGCGGCGGACCCACGAAGGGAACTTTTACTGTCGAAACAGGAAACATTTCCGACCGAGTGGTTGGCGGGGTTTCTCCCGGTCGCGGACACCGCGAAACATCTTCTTCAGTCCGGCCACTACGCCCCCAAAGCGCTGGAGCTCGCCACATGGCACCTCGCCGCGTTGGCCTCCTACTTTACCACCGCCCGCCGTATGACGTTGGAGTGGGTGGATGGCTTCTATGAGCGGCCCAATCGTTTAAACGAGGTGCTGCTCCTGTCGTATCAGCGGGAGAAGGTACAGGGCAAGTTGCCTTCCAAGAGGAGTGGCACGGGAGGATCGCAGGTGCTACGAGCCGCAGAGGCTAGCACGGTAGAGACACTTCCTTCGGACCGGAACGCGGAACAGGAGAGCGAGGCGATTCAAAAGGCCTACCAAGAAGAAAAGCAGTCCACAGCGTCTAGTCGAGCCCGTCTGACCGAGTACATGCAATCGCAGATCATCACCCCACTGGAGAGAATCCTTCCCTGTGTGCTTTCCTTTCTAGAAGTGCTGGCGACGCTCTTTCTTTCTGGAGAGCTCCCTAGCACCGTGTTTGAGGATCTCCAGCCCGACGACAACGACCCCGACACGATGCACTCTCAACAGGAGGACCTAGAGGAGAATTTACACCACAGCGTGTCACCAGAGATGAGTCGCACCCGACACGTCGATGTGCTCTACGAAAAAGAGCAGGGCTACTACCTGGAACACTGTGTGCATTACCTTTTGGAGGTTCTCGATGTTCTGTTGGAGGCGTCAGAGGCCATCCCCGCCCCATATAAGCCCCTCTCCCTCTGTGCGCTCTGCATCAGTTTGTCGAGTAGCTCCCCCAAGAGGAACAGCGAGGCGGATTGGCTGACGGCGGCGAATGAGGGCTCCAGTTTCACCAAGTCCCCCCCTCACCCACCACTTCGAACTAGCCGTCCTCATCCCAAGCCGGAGGAGACGGGCCCTCACTGGGAGAGTACGGTGGGGCGCATTCAAACGTTTATCGATGTCTACTGCCATCAAATTCTCAACAAGGTGATTAACGTGTACTTTACTCACAATCATGAGAGAGAAAACGTCGGACTACTTTTGGGGTATTTGGAAGGGAATCAACAACGCTTGACGGAGTGGAGTGTGCGGTACGACTCGTTAAAACTGACCCCTTTTCGTGATTCCTTAGAGACAATGTGGTGGCCCAATCAATCGTTTAACCTTCGCTTACATATTGCGAGAATAGTACAGCACGCTCAGTGGGTGGCGACGTTATTTATAAACCGTGAACAGCAAAACTCTATCGTATACTTGGATACACAGGAGCGACAGTGTGAGTCTCGTCAGTCGCGGTACGAGCACCGTATCTCGGAACGGCTCTACACCCCTTTGCTCACCCCTTTTTTAGATGCCTCCAAAGGGTCTGGTGCGGTACTTCTTTCCTCGGTCTGCTTGCGACCAAAGATTGTGTATCCCAACACCATCGCCACCCCAGATGAGCGAAAGAATAGGGAGGTGTGGTCTCCACGTTTACGCCCACTGGCGATCACAGCGCGTTACCTTTGGTTTCGGGTGAGGGTGCTACGGGTGATTGCGCTCTCCGCCATCCCTGTCGATGCGGACTTGCGAGGACGATTTAGGACGTCGGTGAAGCGGTATGCGAGGCGCCTTCAGGATAGAAGGGCTTCCGAGTACTACAGTGACTTGGGCTCTCTCTTTTCGGTCCAGTTCTCCTTACTCAATAGCAACTCTGCCCGCACCTACGTCCGGTTAATCTTTCTGCGTATTGTGCAAGCCTTTAACTCGGACCGCTCCCCAATTAGTTGTGACACCATTATATCCTTGCTGACGTCGATTGGCACGGAGGGGGGCGGCGGTGTAGAGCATGAAAAGGATGAATTTTTGTTGGAGCTGAAGAAGCTCAACGCGGAGAATCAGTTTTTATGGTTGGAATATCTATACGAACTGCTGCGGACGTTACGTTTGTTGTGCTGGCACCACGAAAGCGCCCATGAGACGGGTGAGAAGCTCTCGATTCCCTCTGTTCTCGCTCGATTCTTCGACAAGATCTCCTACGTAGGAGGGGACGATACCAGCACAGTGAGTGCCGCGAATGCCCATGGAATGGGGAGCCGTGGACTGTACGAAGAGACCAACTCTGACGATGACGAGGACCACGTTCTCATACCGGTGGAGAGTGGGGAAGCGGCCGGCATGGATCCTCTCCTCTCCACCGCCGCTCCGGCCGACTTTGTCGATTTCGAGGACCTGGGCTCCGACAGCTCACGGGAGGAGACGGAGGAGGAGGCGGGCAGCTATAGAGCCTTTGAGGAGGACGTCCCATTGTCCCCAGTAGACTCTTTCATCGACCTTGGTAAGACCGTAGCCCCGTACTCCACCGCTATAAAAAGGAAGGAAAGGACGAAGGAGGAGGACAACGACAACGACAACGACCCCGAGCCGGCGGAGGAACCCGCGGCTTCTCCTGTGCTGGTCCCCAAGCTCTCTCTAGGGACGTTGGGTCCACCCTTGTACTTTGCCTCCACCGGAGACACCAGCGCCGCACAGGAGGCGGTGCTCTTTGATAAGCCTCATCACCCACCCGCCGTCCTGCCCACCGCAGAAAGCTCCCCTTGTGCCTCCCCCAAGTTTGAAATGGACTCTCCCTCCAGCCCCGCCACCCTCGTCCCGAAGCTCGCGTTAGGGTTTCTGTCCCCCCCGCTTTACTACACCAGTACTGGGGACACCGGCGCCGCCCAAGAGACCCAGTCCACCCTCCCACAGAAGGAAGGCCCGATAGACGGCCCTCTGGAGAGCCCCAAGCCCATTTCGACGGTCGTCTCCTCCCAGCATTCCGTTGCGGCAGAGTCTTCCTACTCTCCAGTACAGAGCCCTGATTTCACCCCACCAGTGTCGGGCAAGCCCTCAGTCAACATTCCTAAGCTCTCTTTAGGGGCGTTAGGTCCACCGTTGTACTACACCTCCACCGGTGATACCGGTGCCATGGATGAAAATATGCCGTCTCCTGTACCGGTGGTGAAGCTAGAACCTCTGGTGGAAACAGTGGAGGAGCCCCCGAGGGAGTTGGAGGAACAAGCGGCAGAGGAGGACGACGAGGAGGAGGGAGAAGAAGAAGAGGAAGGGGAGAAGTTTGGGGAAGGAAAAGAAGAGGGCAATCCTACACAGGAGGGGGTGGCTGCCGCTCCAAAGAAGGCAGCGTTCATTCGTATTTACACCCCACGAGTTATACAACCTGTAAAGTCCGTCCATGCCGGTCCTGCGGCCAGTGCAAAGGCAGAGGCACGCATCGAGAAGCGACGTCTGGCAGAGTCTAAAGGTATTCCTCCCCTCTTTGGCATGAAAAGCGCCTCTCCGCTGAGGGATATGAGATCCCGGTCTTTACCACCCCCCGTAAACCAGTCTAAAAGTCCAAGCGCCGCCCTTTTCGCTCCTTTACAACGGAGTGTCTCCGCAGAGTTGGTTCTCTGTGTGGCTTCCTTGTTATTGGAACGCCACTCTGGTTCTATTCAATACCCCTTTACGCTTTCTTTCCTCACCGAGCGCCGTCAACCGCACAACTTTAGAATCCAACCTCGTCTGATGGACCCTTCCAGACAGCGTGATCCCCTCGGAAACCGAGTGCGCCACTCTTCTGCTTCTGCGGGCGTTTCCCGTCTCGGGCCCACCGCCTATCACGTACTGAAGAGTCTACAAGATTTTGTTCACTTCCCCGGCAACGCGGCGGTGAGGGGCCTGTTGAAGCACTGGCTGTATAATGAATTCGGAGGAAAGATGCATGATATTCTGACCCAACAGACGGAATTGGCGATGGAGCGGGAGGAGGCCGCTTCGATGGAGGGCACCTGCAGCTTCACCTTTACCGAGTCGTCGCTGGCGGAGTTTGCCATGGAGAGAACCGTACCGACCTTCTCTTTGGGGTATTTTGTTCTGTTACGTTTGTTAATACCACGAAAGGGTTTCATGCGCCATTTTGAGATTACCCGACGTGTGGGCTCCGGGGGGTATGGCTCCGTGTTGGGTGTCACGTACACCAGTAGCAGTGTCATTAAGGTCAACTCCTTCGTGTTTACGGAGCACCGGCTGTTGAGTTTGTGGAAGAACGAACTGACCATCAAGGCCATTCCCCTACACCTACAAGGGAGCGAGAGCGGTTCCCTTCCGATGGTTCACTCAGAGGTGCTAGCCCTCCTGCGCATGCGTCACCACCCTCGCGTGATGACTCTTTTGACGTTTGGGTGTACCAGCTCCGAGTACCTCCTCGTGTCTCCGCTCTATAAAGGGGGTAGTTTCTCGGACTGGCGGCTGCAGCGGTACCCCCCAGGCTGTGTCGCTCTCATGCGAAAGAAGGATGCCCCCAAGGCAGCGGACGGTGGCATTACCTTGAGCGATACCACCTCGACGAATCGAAAAGACTCCACGTCGTCGTCGTCGTCGTCCTTGTTGGGGGCGATTGGGGAGACGTTCCTCCAAGTGCTAGAGGCGGTCTGCGCGGCTCACCAGTTGGACATTCGTCACGGGGATTTGAAGGCGGCCAATGTGTTCATTGAACGTTTCACCAACGGGGAGGATGGGGTGCAGTTCCCCTCCGCCGTACGACTGGGGGACTTTGGCTCCTGTGATACCTGTGGAGAGGAGGATGTGTGGGCCCTGTACCAGGACGTCGAGGGCGGCGAGTCCCGCTTCCTTTCTGGTCGCTGGGGAAGTAGTAAAGGCACGGAGGCGGTACTGCCCCCCGAGGTGATGGTGCCCAAGCACCGCTATAACCTCCTCCGAACGATGATTGAAAAGGAGACGGAAAGACTCTTCCCTGCGACTGCCGTTCCACCCACCAGCATCAGTGCTACCGCGGCCTCCAACAGCAACACCACGACCGCCAATACCACCACCTTCCGCCGCTCCTCCGCGGCCCGAGATATTCTGGGCAGCTCCCACCCCTCCGAGGTGAACAGTGAGTCGGTCTTTAGCGCGGTGAAAAGTCCGATGCGGCAGATGGAACTGTCCGTGGATGTGTGGGCCTGTGGGTGCCTACTGTACGAGATGTTAACGGGCCGCATGTTGTTTGGGGAGGCCAGGCTCGGTCGCCTCATCTCCATCGCCGGCTCCTACCGCGATGCGACGACGACGGCGGCGACGACGACCAACCACCCCACCGAGGACCTAAAGGAGGCCTCCCGTACGTTAGACAGTCCTTGCTCTCCGACGAGGGCGTCTCTGTCTCCGATGATTACCGCGCTGGACGACTGGGAGAGGAGAGACCTTCAAAGGGCGGTCGGGGAGCCGGTGGTCCGCTTCCTCGCCTCGTTACTGGGTCTGGACCCCTTGCGCAGACCTACCAGTAGTGAAGCGCTTTATGCCTGGAGGGAGATTTTATTAAACGATATCAAGTCGTAAGAATAGAAAATTATGTCTCCCACCCTCCTTTTTTTTTACAGAGTTTTATTTGATCGGTCGTCATCCACCACTAACACTAATTACTACTACTATTAGTTGAAAAATAATAATAATAAAAGGAAAGCAGCAATAATAATAAAAAAAAAGGAGTCAAAGAATCTTTTTTTTTCCATTAAAATCCCTCCCTATTTATAAACTAAACTTGCTGTACTAGGTAATTAATAATAATAGAGAGAAATAATAATAATAATAATAATAATAATTTATTTTTGATTGCTTATCCAAAAGGATAGGAAGGAGAGAATATATGGGTAGTTGCGTCTGTATCATTCATGAATGAGAATTCATGATTTTCTACAAAAAAGATAACAAAAACGATTGTCTGATTTTTTTCTTGTGATTTTTTTTTTTTTGTTTAGCCACTTTCTCTGTTTAACAATATCATCTGTGATTCTATTTATCTTCTTTCTCTTTTTTTATTTTTATTCATTTTCCTTCACTAATAGAAACGGATCGAAATCATAGAAAAACAGCAGAAAGCTAAACAAAAATAAAAATAGATTCACTTCACACGTTTCGGTTAATTACAATTTTTATTTTTATTTTCCATCCTTCCACCCCCCGCATTTCTTCAGTTTTTAATTCACACATAAACACACAAAAAAGGATGAGCTCTCTTCGTAGTGCGTTGGAACGGTCGCTTCAAAACATCAACAACAACAACAGTAACCCTCTAGTTATAAACGGTGGCAATGGATCTGGAGATCCCTTTCTAGATCCTCACATGGAAGAAGAGGTGGAGATCAGTGCCGATGGAGCACCTTGTCCTCCTTCTCCCTTCGCTGCTCCTGATGTTAGTGCTCTTTCTGCCACCTCCTTGTCCCTGGATCGCAGCAGGAGCGACAGTAGGGTTCATCATGGGGATCCTAATCATTGGAGAGGGGAGGGTACCCCTTGTGCACGAGGCGATCCAGTCGATAGACCACACCCACACTCCCAGTATAGTTGGTCCTCGGACGACGGTCTCGCACTGCACCCGACGCAGCCCAGTCGTCACTCCCTCTCGTTGTCTCCCCGCCTCCAGTGGCCCTTGACGAGCGCCTTTCAGAGCTGCTTTTATTACGTCTTGTTGGTCTACCACCTCCTCAACCCCACCAGTAACCGCCTTCCTCCCTCGCCGTCGGAGGCGGAGGATCGGATTTCTGCAGAGGATATTCTGACGGCGCGTCAGGGGCTGCAGCTGAGCTCACAGGGAAGAGGAGCCTCAGAAACAGAGGAGGAGGACGGTGACGGTGCTTCACCGGAGGAGGGGCGTGTTTCGATAGAAAAGGGATCCGCAGCGTCCGAGTTGTTGTTACAACTGTGCGTCTGGCGTCAACAAGCCCTCCTATCCACTCCTCCGTCCCCAGTGTACGTGTCTCACGTGATGTTGGAAGATCGATATGGGGATCGACTTTCGCTTCAAGAGGCGCTGCCGGTACTACAGACCTCGGAGTGGATTATGACAAGGCGAAAAGACCAGTCAGGTAGTGAGTCTCCTCATAATAATAATAAAGGGGCGAAGGGTCAACGCCTGGAGGTACGTTACGTGGCGGAGTACTTTCTAACATGCATCAATGGAGAGAAAGTGGGCACTCTGTTCGACAAGCTGTCTCAGTATTCGCCTTCCTTCTCCTCTTCCCCGGATGCCATGTCAGACCGTCTGTATCGTGCCGTGCGCGCGAAACTGCTCTCGATCCTGTCTGCATTACCATTAGGGGAACTGAGATCGTTGGCTGTGTGGCTACGACAACTTTTCACCGTGTCCGCTTCGGCGAAAAAGATCGAAGACGACACCACCACCTTTCCCACGTCGAAGAAAGAGATCCTTCAGTACCTCCTTTGTCTTGGGTTTATGCCAACCGTGACGGAGTCTGACGATGGGGGCCCCCCTCCTCTTCAAAGGGTGGACTGTGTTACCGTAAGAAGTGGAGTGTGTCGGGTGTGGGAGGCCCACGTAGGCGATTACTACCAAATCCACCCCAGGATAGCCATCTCCGTTTTAAAAGTGATCCTGCAGTTTCATCGGCTCAACTTTAGTGCCGCGCTCTCTAGCAGCCGTGTTTTTAATTATTTCGCGGTAGACACCGTTTGGGGAAGAGGGAAAACGTGGGGGCGGGATTGCTTTGAATATGAAAGAGATGTTCTCCTTCTCAGTACGCCGTCTAAAATCCAATTTGTGTGTGCACAGGTGCAAACGTTAAGCGCTGAAAACGAAAAAGAAACCATGCAGCGTCTTTATGACACCTTCAAGATCCCATTTCCTATTCTCTTCCCCCTTCCGTTGCACTGTCTGTGTGAGGTGGAAGGGACATTGGCAGTGCCCCGCAAGTCCTCCTCTCTCCGTGAAGACCCCCAGGGAAGTACCACGCCGCCCGACCGCCCCTTCCTCTCCTTGACCCACCCAGAGTCCTGTGTATTTCCCTTTCCACCATGGTGGGAGAGTGCTAGGGAGCATCGTCATAGAGAGGGGTCACCACTGCCGCCGCCGCGCAGTCCTGCCCTCCCTACCGCCACTACGACGACGACAACGACCACTTCAGCCCCCACTCACCTCACGCAGTCTTCTCCTTCCCCTTCTTCATCTGGAAAGTCGAACCCGCTGCGGTTATCGGTGGTGGACCCTTTTCCTTTTTTTTATTCCTCCGATTTGGGGTTTCAGTACTATGCGCTGCTCCACACGGTGGCCCCACAGGGCCCCAACAGCACCCACCGTAACAGTAACGTTAATGTGAAGAAAGTGTTGGGCAAGAATAAGGTGGAGTTTGTGTTGCCCTTATTTTATAGAATAAAGGAAAACTTTGAGAAGGAATCGGAAAAGGTTCTGCAAGGGGTAGCGGACGGGAGGGGGCGAAGTAACGAGGGTGGGAAGAACGGCTCTCTCTACACACTTCTTCATACCCACGGCATTCTCGCTGAGCATCTCGTGCTATTGTGGAAGCCTAATTATTATTACTATTTCAAGTGCCTGGAACTCCTCGTTGTCCTTCTTCAAAGTAATAACCCTACCGGTAGCGGATCCTCGACGGTACCGAACACCTACCAAGAAGCTAATTGGTGCCTCGAGCAACTACTCCACACCCCCCTCCTCGTCCTTTTCCCATTTCAGACCTTTTCCTCCAACTCCTCCTCCTCCCCACAGACGAAAATGGTAACCCAAGGAGAACCCCACGACCACCACGACCATCCCCTCAATACGGAGAAGAGACAACAGCACCCCCACGGAGACACCGGTATTCGCTACCACGTTTATTATAAAGTGTACAAGAGGGGAGCTTGGGTGCACCGACTTGCGCTTAATCTAAACCACCTAAAACAGCGAGAAAAGTCCCTTTCTTTGCTGAAGGAATTTCACCAAATGTACACCAGCGTCAATCGCAGCTGTCGTGACGATAAAAAACTGTATACAGCCATACATTTCTTTTTATACGAGTGGAACAGTCGGGATACGAGTCAGCGTGCCCGTAGTAGTAGTAGTAGGGACCTCACCCAGACCCATTTTCAAGCCCTTCCCACTGTTCTCCAACGCCGTAGCCGTCTTCTAAAGTCTATCTTCCCTCCCCACTTGGCCCACCCGAACCACCTAGGTCACACCGCCATCGATGGGAAGGGTCAAAACGTGAGGAAACCGTCCACCTTTCCTCCCTCACGCGTTATTCTACACGCTGTGTACGAGTATCTCGTCCAACACCACTACTTTTCTCGCCGCGCCAACGTCCTATCGATTGAAAAGTTACTCTTGAACAGTCTGAAAGTGGAGCACAAGTGGACCCCCATACCCAAATCCTACTACTACTTTACCTCCCCCGTGTCGGAGAGGGGGATGGAGGAACCCTCTCGTGATGGTAGTGGTGGCTGTTGTCGGGTACAGCTGGTCCCAGAGTGCCTAGTCGAGGGGGCCTATGGCTGCCCGCCGTCGGTGGAGCAGGGGGGAGACACCTCTATTCCCCACCCCGACGGAGGGGACGCGCTAGTGGACGTCGATCGTCTGGGGACGGAGGTGGTGTCCCTTCCACCAGCAGACAGTCCCCATCGTCCCTCCTCGCACCAAGAGAGTCCTGAAAAAATCCGACGGTCACTGAAGCGATTACGGTTTCAGTCGTGGTTCAGCCTTCATCAGGGGATCACGGTAGCTGAAAGGAAAATAGAACCAGTCGACACTAGTGCAAGAATGAAAGGTGAGGGGAGTCCTGACAGTCCTCGTCATTCGACCGGATACGCCGCGATACAGGCCGCTGGGGTGGAGGACTACTGTTTGCAGGTCTTGCTTCAACAGCTAAATCACGGAGCGGGGGAATACCACGAAGGGGGCCAGGCAGAGTCTCTACCGATGCCGCGTCGTCCAGTCTGGAATGGATTACACTGCGAGGGTCTTTGGGTGGACTTTATTGGAAAGTTACTCTTTCTGGATATTATTTATCAGGATCACCCTCTCTACCAGCTGAAGGCGGTGGATCCATGGCACCGCAGACGACGGGCAACGGGAGGGCTGCGTGACAAGGAGGGTGGCACCCGGGACGAACACCGGTGCTACAACTACATCACACCGTTTCAGGAGGAGTCACTGGAGTTGATGTTCAACGATTTTTCGTTTTCGTTTTCCTTTGTCTCGAGAAACTATTCCCGTCTAAGGAAACGATTGCAGTGGTTGAAGTATGGGGGGGAGGAGGAGGAGGAGGGTGTTGAAGAAGTAGCGAAGGAGCAACAAAACACGTCGGAGAACACCCCCGAGAATGAGACAAAACGGACGAATAGTATTGATCTTATCTACTATCTCCTCCCACGAGTGAGACGGTATGCAAAGTACTTGGACCACCATCAGCGGTCGTCTTCCTATTTCACCTCAGTGAGCCAGACAGGGGGGAGCCACTCTACTACTACTACTACCACCATACCGTCGCAGAGACGAAACGAAGAAAACGTTTTACTTTCGTCCTCGACCGCTACCCACCAAGATACCCCGGGGCGTACCACCAACACGGCAGTCGAAGAGCGACAGAACCCCCACGACGACGGAGCATTCCCTCTTAAGCACGAGTCTTCGACCTCATCGTTGCTTTTGACCTTGAGTCTGACCACCACCTCGGAGAGGGAAGGGAGGGAGGATGCGGCTATTCCTGTCCCACTGACCGAGGAGGAGGAGTCTGTCTCCCTCGCTCAGCCCCCCTCCGAGGTGGGGAAGGCGGAACCAGAGACAAAGCGAGAGATTCCTGCTCCCCCGTCCGCCTCTACAGAGGGTCCTCGTCGTGCCCCACTCACAGTCGATCTGCCTTATCCCTCCTTCCCCCTCATAGAACTGCTTTTGAGTATCCTTCCCGCCGCCCTAGCCGACCTACTCGCGGTGCTGTACAACATCACCCCCTATGGTCAGTCCCTACCCCCTCCCTCCTCCTCCACTCTACAGAAGAAGGAGAAGAACCGTTCCAGTGGTGGTGGGGACCCTTTCGTGGCTCGACCAGACTTTTACACGCACAACAGCTTACGTACCTCTGGATTCCCCGACTTGATACTCTGGCGGAACGTGTTAAGGGGCACTCTTTCCGAACGGGCCCCGAAAGGCGAAGACGTCTTCCTCCCCCCCGAGGGTTGGACTCTGTCGGAGGCGCTCTTCTTTGAGTGGTTCCCACCCCACGAGTACTACGCCTCTCCCCTCCGACCCGTCTTCTCCCACCCTCAGGCGCTGTGGTATTTCTTCTCGGTGCAGTGTGGCGGTCCGGCTACCTCCTCCTCCTCACCGTCGCCGTCCCTACGGGGGGACACGGCAGGGCTTAAACTGGTAGAAGTAAAAGGCCCAGGGGATGACTTGAGTACCAAGCAGCTGGTGGTGAATCACTTGTTGCAGCGGTGTGGGTTCAACGTGTCGGTGGCACAGGTGGTCAACGTGTTGGAGGACGGCAAGGACGTGAGAGGGGTGGAGGTGGAGAGTGTGGGGAGTGGGTCGGAGGAGGGAGGAAGAGGAGGCACCAATGCGGTGGTCCCCTCCACTAAAGGGCCTCGTAGGAAGGCTAAACCCCCAACTACAAAAAAGAGTCAAAAGGCGAGTCTCCGAAAAAAGTTGGGAATCCCCTCGGAAGAGGAGCGTAGCAAAAGAAGAGCGAGGCGTGTTTCCCATCTTCCCCAGGGTGAGGACCCAGGAGGGATTATTGAGATTGACGATGAGTAACAACACACTACCCTTTCGTTGGAAAGGAGGAGTACGCTCAGATGTTGAAACATACCCACCACCACCACCACCCATCACTGCTTTTTTTTTGAAATTGCCATTCATTGATGAATGAATGCAACTCAGCGATCTAGCTGATATAAGCATAAACATTTCTATTTTTTTTTTTTCATTTTGGATTCGTTTGTATCTCGTACACTTCTTCATTACTTGAAAAGCACAACTCGCCACTTCTACTACTTTACTTCTCTCTCGTCTTTTCTTTTTTTTTAATTTACTGTGTGTTTGTGTGCCTTTCATTCCTCTTTTACCAATACAGCATTAACCATCTAATGAGACGGTACCTCTCCGCCACATTCTCCAGCACTCTCCTAGTCCCGTACCGTTACCCTTCTCCCGCTCCTAGTCCACGTTATTCTTCTCCTTCCTCCCTTTCCCCCACCACCCCTGTACGAATGGCTTCCACCCTTCATAAAGGCGTTGTGCACGACGAGGAGAAGACGACCCACTCTGGGGTAGGAGATAGGAGTCGACTCGGAGCCGACTACGTGGTCAAGAGCGGGGTCCCTCTTTCTGCCGCGGAGCAGAGCCAGCGTGATGGAGGGGCTTCGTCAACTGGAAAGGTGAGGGAGGACCAATCCTTCGAGTCGATGCTACGGGTCATTGAGGAACTCACGAGCCGTCCTCCTAACCGAGTCCCAGACAATGTCGCCGTGACGAGGATGCTGATGCGCCAGTTGAACCTGCTGCCTCACAATAACCCCTCCACCACCAGTGACGGGCAGGGAAGTCAAAAAAATCCGTTTGAGGAAGGTTCACCGATGCACTTTGTCCACATTGCTGGAACCAAAGGGAAAGGAACCACCGCCGCCTACACCGCCGCCCTTCTTCAGTCGTACGGGTACAAGGTGGGGTTGTTTACCTCCCCGCATCTCATCGACTTTAGGGAGCGCATTCTGGTGGACAATAGTTTTCTTTCCAAGGAAGAATTTTCGCGTTACTTTTTCGAATTCAAGGCAAAACACGACGCTTTAGTCAACTCTCCCCGCGACTCTGTACGAGAGGCGGTGACTACAAAGTTTAACTTTTTCCGGTTTGTTTTTCTACTTTCCTTGTATATCTTCGAAAAGGAATCGGTGCAAATAGCGGTGATGGAGGTAGGTCTAGGGGGTCGACTGGACGCCACCAACGCTCTGGATACCACCGACGTCAGCGTCATTACCTCCTTGGGGTTCGATCACACCGAGCTACTGGGCAACACGATTGAATCCATCGCCGAGGAGAAGGCGGGCATCATGAAGGAGGGCGTTATTTGCTACGCCGCCCCTCAGGTAGACCACCCCAGCACTAGAAAGGTGCTGGAGGCGGCGGCGCTGCGCCAGAAGGCCGCCCTGATACTGCTGGACCCTGCGGTACTCCCTATTCATTACTGGCCGACCCTCGCGATCGGGGGGTCGCATGCCGTGGAGGACTCCAAGCTGGCACTGATGGCGGCTCGAAAGGTCGCCAACATTCCCCCCTTCGTTCCGCTGGATGAGAGTGAGAAACACGTCCTTCGCACCCTCACCTTTGCCGGTCGTTCGCAGGTGATCCCGGTGAATGGTGGGGAGGACATGACACTTTACCTCGATGGGGCACACACCAACGAGAGCCTCGGCAGGGCACTGGAGTGGTTCATCGCGGAGAGCGCGGAGCGTACCAAGGACCCTCACTGTCGCCGGGCCGTCCTCTTTTACTCCTCCCGCGACCCTAAGCGGATTTTAAAAGCCTTTATGCCTTTTACCGCCTCCCTCTGTAAAATAGCGATGGCCCAGATAGAGCACCCCAAGATCCAACAGTATGCCTCCCAGTATCAAAGGAGTGGATCGTCTGCAGGGACGATGACCGAGAAGGAGATGGCGGAGGAGGCGGCCCAAAAGGCTCGACAAGAGTTAGTCGAGGTGACGACGTTGTGGCGGGAGATGTACCGCGAGGTGGTCGCCCTTCCCTGTGCTACCCCTTTCCGTAGTATAGAGGACATCAGCGACCTGCTGGTGCCCCCGGCAGGCGAGACCGAAGACGCTACGAAACCGGTCCAGGTGTTGGTCTGTGGGTCTTTCTACTTGGTGGGTGAAATACTGGCCCTGGTGGAGCGAAGTGGGAGAGAGAAGCAGCAGGAGTAGTAGTAGTAGAGGCGAGCCACTGCACCAATATATATATATATATATAAATACACAAAAAAAATAAATAAATAAAAAAATAAAGAGAGAGAAACTGTGGTACAGCTCAGGAAGGAAGAATGTGTAAAGCGTCTTCTGCTCTGCTTGATGTCAATGTTTTTGGTGTAACTTAATTGTAGATGTAAGTCTTGTGGAGCACCGTAACCTTGCCATCTTTTTAGGCGAGAACGAATGGACACAGTTTTTCTCTGTTTTAAAAAGAAAATTGTTCGATGAGAATAATTTTACACAGAGACCCCCCCAATAAAAAAATAAAAAAAAAAGTTAACTTTTTTGAATTACTTCTCCTTTTCCTTTTAGGTCCACACTCTCTACTTTTTTTTTCTTGACGTTACCTTAAACCCCCTTTCCCCTTTTCCCCTCTTTTTTTTTTTTTGTATCATAATAGGTAGCAAGAATAATTACAGACACGACAACAGAAAACAAACAAACAAACAACAACACCCTTTTCTGATAGTGAAACGACTTGTTACATCGCTCCCGATGGCAACTCGCTACTTGTGTCTACCCAACAGTCTCTCTACCCCAGCGGAGGCGCTTAGAGAGGAGGCAGAGGCGTGCTACAGCGCCTTGATGCCCTTCCTCCCCCACCGAGGAGGTCCCAATAGCGATGCGGAGAGTCCTCCCACAAGGGCTGGTATCTCTGTAGACGGCAGCGCTGCTGTGCTGGATTCAAAACCACATCACATTGTGAAGGTGGTACAGGCTCACCGTACGCCGTTTAGCGTCGCGTTACTGGGGACCGGCCAACTCGTCCTCTTGTGCCCCACCGTGCCTACTCGCCACGGTACGCCTCTACCGCTAACGAATGCCGATACAGGGGCGGAGGAGGCGGCGGTCGATATCGCGGCGGGGGCCTATCACTTTGCGTGCTGTACCACTAGTGGCGCCGTCTTTACGTTTGGTAGCGACAACCGTTACGGTCAGTTAGGGACGGGTGGGGTGTGGGTGGGCGATAAGGAAGAGAGGGAGCTATCGCCGCCGGAGCAGGTGGGGCGGTTTGGAGAGAGTCGTGGGGCCGCGCCTGTAGACCCCAACGTCCTTGTTCCTCCCCAGTACCGTCTCACCACCCTCATTGAGGCGGTAGCGTGTGGGGAGGAGCACACCCTTTTGCTCCCCTCGACCCGAAACAAGGTGTACGCCTGTGGGGCGGGGGAGAGCGGTCAGCTAGGGGACGGCGCGGTCCCTCTCCAGCCCTCCTTCCGTTCCATTCGCCTACTACTGGGCCAGTCGATTCGACAGGTTGTGGCGGCCGGGCGGCATAGCTTGGTGCTGCTCACCTCTGGTAGACTCTTCGCTTTTGGCGACAACACCTGTGGACAATTAGGACTGGGTCATACCAGACCAGTCCGCTTTCCTACTGCAGTGCCGGTGGAGGGGAAGGACGCGACGGTCAGGGAGGGGGGTCGGCCATCCTCCAACTCGAAGCGACGGCTGTTAGACGCGAAGGCCTTCACCACACTCCGGGCGGGGTACTCGACCGTAGAGTCCGCCCTCTATCCACTGAGGGTGGAGCGGCTCAGTGCGGAGGTGCCGGTGGGGTGTGCGGCGGTAGTCACGGTGTGGACCGGGCAGACGCACACCATCGCGAACACGGCGGATGGCCGGTGGCTCTCGTGCGGTCTTTCTCTCCCTCTCTGGTCCCTCCGAGGGGAGAGAAGGGAGGCGGTCCAACAGGAGGAGGACCGGTACGATGGGTTTGGCGCATTGGGCCGGTCGATTGTGGAGCGGGAGGACTGTTACACCCTTCGTGCAATGAACTGGAGCGCCCACCTCCGACAGCACTTGGGCTCCGTAGACGGTCTCCAGAGTAGTGTTTTCTTCTATCCAGGTCTTTCTATTCTTTTCGCCCAGTCGGTACCGGAGACGTCAGAAGGCTTGGAGGAGGAGGAGGAAGCGGGTGGTGGTGGCGCGGCGGCCCCGGTTCTGTATGACGAAGGGGAGAGCTTGACGGTGGAGACCCCTGTGGGACGGCACCCGACAACGAGAGGACTCCGCAGAGGGGTACTGGGGATTCAAGGGTTCCCTAGTCAGAGGAGTCGGTTTCTCAACGAACTTGGCGAAAACATAAAGCAAGAGGCGATGCCCCTCCGCTGCCTTTCCGAGGAGGGCGTCCCGCCGCCCACGTTACTGCAGTCCGAATCTACTCGAGAAGGGATGGGTAGGGCGGTTCCCTATGAGGGTATCAACCCCCTCCACCGGGACCCCAACGAGGATGATTCCATCTTGTACGATGCCAATTGTATTTTCAGCGTAGTTCCACTCTCAAAGGGTTTACTGGTGCTACTGTAGAAATAATAATATAGTGTTACTGTTATCGTTATTACTATTATTAATATTACTAGTGTTGGGGATTCACACAGCAAAAGAGAGACGCCGTGTTAACAATGGCAAAAGACAGAATGTACATATGTAAACTGTAAGATACTTTCTCTATTACTACTATTATTATTGTGTTCATCTATTTTATTTTCTCTATTGCTTCTATTTTGCAAAGTGTATACTCCAGGCTGCTGCTTTATCTCTTATTATTCCCTTTTATTTACTCTTTTCCTGTTCCATAGCTTTTTGCGACTTTCTAAAAAAAGAAAAGAAAAATACCTTTCCAAATGGCTGCTCGCCCTTCCGTGAGTGTTTACTCCTCCTCTTCGGACGCCGTTGTTGGTAACGTGTCCCTCCCCGCCGTCTTCACTGCCCCCATCCGCAGTGATATCGTGCAGTTCGTCCACACCAACATGGCCAAGAACTC
>JADNSB010000164.1:0-17958 GCA_019695575.1 Angomonas ambiguus | reverse complement strand
AATAATAATAATAATAATGAAAATAATAATAATAATAATGAAAATAATGAAAATAATAATAATATTCCTCTTCTCAAAGAAGTAAAAATTAGAGAAGAAAAACATATTTCGTTTTACACTATTCTTGAAACTAATAATAATAATAATAATAATAATAATAATAATTTAAATAATAATAATAATAATAATAATAATAATAATAATAATTTTCAGCAGAGAAAGTCGTTAAAAAGTTCTGTACTAAAACAATTAAATCAATTCTCATTATTTCGTAAAGAAATAAATCCATTAAATAATAATTTAAATAATAATAATAATAATAATAATAATAATTTTTATCATCTTCTTTATATGGAAATTGTTCCATTTAATACATTTTATAACGATTCTTTTTTTAATAATAATTCAAATAATAATAATAATAATAATAATAATAATAGTGAAAATAATTTTCATTCTCATTATCACTTTTTTAATGCCATGAATGATTTTTTTTCTTTCTTACACACACAAAAATGGACTGTAAATAATAATAATAATAATAATGAAAATTTAAATAATAATAATTTATGTCAATTAGATCCTTTCTTATTTTTCTCGACCGCTTTTATTGAATGCAATAATAATAATAATAATAATAATAATTTTGATCTTTACGATATCATAGTCGATGAATTATTTTTATTCACTCTCGAGCCTCGACCGTACACCTCTACCCAAGATAATAATAATAATAATAATAATTATATTAATTTAAAACATCCTTTACAGTATCGCTCCGTTTGTTTTTCCGAAGCCTTTTTATTATTATTAGAAAAGGAATTATTTATTCAGTTGAATAATAATAATAATAATAATAATGAAAATAATAATAATAATAATAATAATATTATTTATGAGGTATTGTCCTTTTTTCTTCCCACTTCTCTTTTCAATCGACTCCATATAGAAAATATAATTCCATTTAATTATAAAAATTTAAATAATAATAATAATTTAATTCATAAAATCGTTCAAAATAGTATTAAAAGTGTTTTATTATTTCTTTATCACGAAATAATTAAATTTCTGTCGTTGTTAATTAAAAAACGAATAATTATTCAAACGGAATTATTAAATTATTTATTAGGAAATGGAAAAGATAAAAATTGTATTTATAATTATCCGATTAATAATAATAATAATAATAATAATAATAATAATTATGAAAATAATAATAATAATAATAATAATTTTGATAATAATTTAATGAATGATAATAATAATAATTTGGAAGGGAAACTGTCTGAAAAAAAAGTAAAACAATCTTTTGATTTTTTATCCAATATTATTTCAGGAAATGCATTATTAAATTTTTTATTAATATTATCGTTTCAAAATAATAATAATAATAATAATAAAAATGTTTCAAAATTATTCGGCGAAGTATTTGCGGAACAGTTTCAATTATTATTATGGGGAAGTAAAGAAATAAATAATAATAATGATAATAATGTAGAAGACAAAGATGAAGAGGGAGAAGAAGAAAACGAAGAGAATAATAATAATAGTAATAATAATAATTTAAATAATAATGATAATAATAATAATAATAATAATAATAGTTCTTTTATATTCAGTGAATTAAGTCTTCTCCCTAATGAATTTCTACAAGAGATTAAATTATGGTTTTTGCGTCATCATTATAATAATAATAATAATAATTTAATTAATAATAATAATAATAATAAAGCAAAAATTAATGATTATGATTTATATTTAAATTATATTGAAAATAATAATATTAATAATAATGATTTAAATAAAAAAGAGATTTCAGATATATTAACGAATAGTTATCACTATTATCGTCTTCACCATAATAATAATAACAATGATAATAATTTAATTAATTTTAATTTTAATATTAATCATAATAATTATTATTATAATTATTATCTCACGCACATTGGCGGTCCTCCCACTAATAATAATAATACGTCTTCAAGTCTTTATTCTCTCTGTTTTTATGATTTTATTATTGAACCCACCATACAAAATAATTTAAATAATAATAATAATAATAATAATAAATTAAATAAAATGTTTAAAAATAATAATCATAAAAACGGTGTTCAGATTTCATTGAAAAGGATAAAAATAAAAAATAGAACTTTAACGGTAGAGGAAATATTATCGTTATTATCGGGAATGTCAGCACGTTAATTAATATATATAATAATAATAATAATTATAATTGTATAGTAAATGAATTAATATTTATGGAAAAAATAAATATAAAAATAAATGTTTATATATTAATTATCATCTTTTTTTTACTCTTTTTAAATGAACAACACCTAAAAAAAAGAGAAAAACAAAACTTTTCACTTTTTTCTCTTTTCTCTTATTTTTTTTTGTATTTTTGAGAAAGTTTACAGATAACTATTAATATTTTTAATAATTTTATTATTATTTTTATACACTTTTTTTATATAAATTATAGACAAGTAAAAACAAACAATAATTTATAATTCATTAGATTTTTTTTTCGAATAAATAAATAAAATAAATAAATAAATAAATAAATGTACGCCGTTAAAGAGAATCTTTACTATCGTATTTTTGAATTAGAAGGAAGAGAAAGAAATAATATTAATAGTAAAGAAATTAAAAAAATATACCACAAAAAAGCACTTCAACTGCACCCAGACCGAAATATTAATAATAATTTAAATAATAATAATAATGTCAATCAACGGTTTAGAGAACTACAAGAGGCGTATGAATATTTATATGCAAAGCACTTAAAAATAGAAGAACGAAGAAATAATAATTTAAATAATAATAATAATTATAAGAGTAACAATTATTATTATTACAATAATAATAATAATAAAAATTTTGACTACCATAATAATAATGATAATGATAATAATAATGATAATGTATATCATAAAAGCGGATTTTACGATACGGTTCGTAGACAGCAAAGAGAAAATAATTTAGGAAAAGAATTTTTCTTTTCAAATAATAATAATAATAATAATAATAATAATAATATAATTATTTGTGATATTTGTGGTAAAAAATGTTCCGGTCTAAAAGGAATTGAAATTCACAAAGAAATTTGTCATAATAATAATAATAATAATAATAGTAATAATAAAGATAAGAATAATAATGATAATAAAAAAGAAAAAGAGAAGTATAACAACAATAGTAGTAATAGTGATAATAATAATATTTCTTCTTCTCACTCACCGCCTTCGTTTTCTTTTGGACTTGGCGATATAAATAATAAACAAAATAATAATAATAATAATAATAAAAATAATAAAAATAATAAAAATAATGATTTTAGTTCCTATGAAGAAGCGTTTTCTTCAGAACCAGAAGAGCAGAAAAAAAAGAAATTATTTTCGGAATGGAAAGAACTAAATAAACACATTGATGAAAAATTAAATTTAGAAAATAATATGAATAATAATAATAATAATAAATATAATAAAAAGGATAATAATAATAATAATAATAATGATAATAATAATGATAATAATTTCTCTTCTCCTAATACTACTGAAAGTATTGATGATTTATTTAAAGTATATCGCCGTAAAAGCCACTCGGAGGAAATAAATAATAATAATAATAATAAAAATAATAATAAAAAAGAGGATAAAATAAAACAAAAACGTCATTCATTTCCCTTTACACCGAACCGTGAAAATAATAATAATAATAATAAATCGGAAAAAGAAAGGAAAAAAGTGTCTTCGCCGGTTTCTGCAATGTTACCTGATATTAGACTTTCCTTCTCCGCCGGGGGAGATTATAAATTAAAACAGAATAATAATAATAATAATAATAATAATAAATATTTTGATAACAGTAATAATAATAATAATAATAATGATAGTTTTTTTTCCTCATTGTCTTCATCCTTTTCTTCTTCTGATATATTAACAAACGAAAATAAAACTTCTAATAATAATAATAATAATAAATATTATTCTTCGATTTTTGAAAAAGAAAAAGATGAAAGATGGAATGAGAAGAGATTATTATATAAAGAGTATTTTAATTGTTGTTATAACCCTTTGTACCCCACATTTCCCTCTTCCTTCGAGGACGACGATCATAATAATAATAATAATAATGAAAATAATAATAATTCGTTAAATATTTCTGAAATGAATGACATTCAATTATTTTTATTAATTGCCGAAATGGAAAATTGGACGAAAAAACTAAAAACTGTATTTTGGAATCGTTTTTCAATGGCGAAAAAATATTATCCATTAAATAATAATAATAATAATAATAATAATAATAATAAAAGTGGTGATGATGATAAGGATGAGGATGAACAGAAAAAGAGTAATAGTAATAATAATCATAAGACTACGAAAAAAAATAAAAAAATAAATAATAAAAAGGAGGATAATAAAAGTATTAGAGATTATTATGACTTGTATGGTAAATGCAGTCGTTGTGGTTTGTATCCAAAAACGGGTCTATTAGAAAACGATAATAATAATAATAATAATGTAGAAAATAATTTCATCTTTTATGAAATCCTTTCCAATAATAATAATAAAATTAATAATATTAATAATAATTTAATGTCGTGTTCGCATTGGAGTCATTTATGTGAAAAATGTTTGGAGTTTATCGGAAACGGAAAAGAAACCGAAAAAAAAAAAGACTGTCCGTTTTGCGGAGTTCCCCTTTCTATAAAAAATATCTCAACCGAAGATTGATGAAATAAATAAATAAATAAAAAATAAAAATAAAACATGTTTAACGCCTCTTTTTTCTTTTTTTTTTATTTATTTACTGCTAACCTCTTTTTCACAATGGATAAATATCAAAAATGTATATTAAATAATCAAATGGAAAACAAAAGCAAAAACAACAAACAAAAACAAACAAATACAATTGTAAATATATTTATATATTGTGGCGTCTTTTCATAATTTTTTTCTTTCTCTCTCTCTTTCTTTCTTTTTTATTACAGGATTAGATTTACTACGTATTTCTTTTTTTTTCTTTGAAAAAGTCTCTTTTTTTTTTATAGTTGAAAATAATAATAATAAAAATTAATTTAAAACATAGTTAGTTACATTTTCTTCTCTTCATAATATTTATATATATATATATATTCTTTTTTTTTTTCGTTCAATTTCTACTGACGAAAAATTGAATACGAATACATTTTAGTAACAGAAAGAAAATAGAAAAAAGAAAAGAAGATAATAAAAATATATAAATAAAAACAAACCAACAAACCACTTTATTATTATTATTATTATTATTATTATTATTATTATTATTATTATTATATAATGGCAGGATCTACCGTTCATTTTGACGGTGTGGCGTACCCACCGACCGGTTCCCCTTTCCGTGCAGGACTGTCTCTCACCCGTACGACACTGACCGTCACCCTTCAAGACAGCAGCAGCGAGCGAGAGGAATTATTCGTGGGCGTCAGCAGCATCGCGCTGCTACAGTACTCGGCATCTGAAAACTGTGTGATGCTCTCTCGCGGAAATTCTTTTTTATTCGATAATGCGGCGCTTTCACTTCCATCGGTGCGTAGCAGCAGCTACGACGTCCTCAAGAGTCATCCGAATGACGAGGATGATATGGGGGGTCCGATGGATTGGGAGAGATTGACGATTTCGCTGTCGAGCACCACGGAAGCGAGCGCGCTCACTGCGGCTTTGGCGGAGCGTCATGCCGAGCGATTGGTCACCCCTCCCGCCGCTTTTCCGGCCGCGGGCTTCAACACTAACGCCAGCAGCCGACGGAGCGCCGCTACGACGCCGAACCAGTATCTTTCCATCTCCAAGGAGGGCACGCCGCGCAGCAGCTCCCAGTCCTCTCGTCTACCGTCACGTAAGAGTCAGAGCGACGCCACCCGCTCCGTGCTCAGCGAAAGTTCTTCACGACTGCCCTCCCGCCGCAGCGGCAGTGCGCACAGTGTGCACTCCAGTGTAACGGGCAGTGGTCGTCTACCCTCCCGCCGCAGCGGTACCGGCAGTGAAGCCTCTCAGTCCGTCGCGGCCGATGAGAGTGCGCGCAGCTCCCAGCGAGGTACGTCCTACACCCAATCCCTCCGCTCCTCGCAGCAACAGCCGGTCGTTCCTAGTCGTCATTCCAAGAGCGCAGGGACGTCGGTGGTGGCGATGAGTGACGTGACGCCCAGTCAAGTCAGCCGCGGCTCTCAGTCCCGCCGTGCGCTAGCGCCAGGCCCTACCGAGCGGGAGTTCAACCCCAAGCCAACCAGTGCTCTGCCGAGTGAGAGTGCGTACAGTCAGACGAAGGAGGCAACCCCTTCGCACGTGAGTCGCTCTTCCCACCGTAAAGAGAGCCCTCGCAGCGAACAGCGTGCGAGCTCTCGTCATAAGAGCCCACGTAGCGAACAGCGTGTGAGTTCTCGTCATAAGAGCCCACGTAGTGAGCAAAGAGTGAGCTCTCGTCATACCACGCCTCGCAGTGCGCAGCAACGTGTGGGTTCCTCCCACCGCTACGACTCCCCGGCCTCCTCTCAGCCTGCCGTCGCCGCTCGTTGGATTGACAGTCCTAGCGATCTCTCCTCCGCCAGTCAGAGTCACAGTCGGGCCAGCCGACGGGAGCAGGAGGTGGAGTCCCGCGGGAACCGCTCTACGGCGTACGACGACGGACGCAGTTCTGTCTCTCGCCGCCGCCATGGAGAGCAGGAGTCGCTCTTCCGTAGCATGATGAAGCTTCAGCACCACCGCCTTCACTTTATGCAGTACCTCCATAAAGAAATGGTCCACCAAGCGTACCTGGCGGAGGAGAGTAAGTTAAAGGCCGCTACGGCTCGTGCCGCCGCCGCTGCGGCCAGTAAAAGGAGTAGGTCTGACTCTCGCTCCGCCTCCAACGCCGCCGAGGAGGCCGCTCGCTTGAAGGAGATCGAGATGCGGCTGCGGGAGGTGGAGGCACTGCACCAGGAGGCCGCCAGAGAACGCGACGACGCCGCCCGTCTCCGTCGTGACTTGGAGTGGCGCAACGAGGAATCCAGTGCCAATAACCAAAACAACAACAACAACCGCGGAGGGCAGTGGAACTCTGCCGTCTTCTCCGAGGACACCACTCCCCAAGGTCGTCGCAGTACTGCACAGAACGGCCAGCTCGTCGTCGCCCAGCCCCACCCACACGGCGGCGCTCTCGTGGTGCCTGCCATGCAGCCGTACCCGCTGGCGCCCTACTTTCAGATTCCCCCCACCGACGCCGACTTGGGGACCGCTATCGTCGACCGTTACGTGTTTGGTGAAGAGTGGGATCGTATTTTTCCCTCTTACGAGAGTGATATTCGCTTCAATGCGCAGATGGACGTGTGTCTCGCTCTCCGTCTGCCGCGGCGGTGCGTCACCGTCACCAACTTGGTGGTCGACCGACCAGGACTGCGGGTGACCGCGGAGATCCGCCACGATCGGATAAAGATGGAACGCGATGTGGTGGAGCGGCGAATGAATGGCTGCCCCTTCCGCTTCTTGCAGCGGTTCTATGACATGAGAGACATTCTCGATGGTGCGGCGCCCACCACTGCGGCACCGGCGCGTCAGACGCGCAGCCGCAGAGGGTCTCGTGCGGCGGGGCGCAGGGAGGACGACTCCAGCTCCTTGGAGAGCGACTACGGCGACGTGGATGTCCGTCGTACCGCTATCCACCGTGACGTGGAGGACCGAGTCCGCGATGCGGAGAAGCGCATGGCGAGGAAGAAGGAAAAACTCCGCGCGGATGTGGCGAAACAAATCCGTCGTCACCTCCGCGACTTGGAGAACGAGGAGGAGTACGGTAGGGAGCGGGTGGTGCTCCAGGAGGCCACGCAGCGCCGTCGGTTGTTGAAGGACGGCGCCTCTGGCCTCGTCACCTCCCACAACGAACTCGAGCAGCTGGAAGGACTACAGCGGGCAGAGATTGAGGTCGGCGCGGCCCGACAGCTGCAGGCCCTTCTTACCGCGAGCCGACGACAGCACGCCCTTCTGCAGATCTCTGACGCAGAGAGGGAGCGACGTCGGGCGGTGGAGGCACAGGAGCGCGTGATGAGAGCCGCTCTCAATGAAACCGCTAACCCGGGCGGTACGGCGGACCGTTATTACCAGCTGGAGGCCGCCGAGCGCGCCCACCGTCAGTCTATCCTGAACGCCGAACAAAAGAGCCGTCAGCGCCTCTCCAGCAGCCTCAAGAATTACTTTCACAACGCCCTCTCGAATCTTATCGCGGAAGAAGTGGCCGACCGTGCCGCGATCCGCAGTGAGGCGGTGCAGGAGTGGGTGAGAATGATCTATAGCCAGCAGGAGGATGGGGCTCGCGGTGGGGCGCCGCTTCGTCTGCGTACGGCGCAGGAGATGCTGGCGTTGGTGCTCGACGACGAGGCCGAGGACCGCGCTGGGTTGATGGAGGAAGAAGCACGTCGCCGTCAGCTGTACGCCATGGAAGACGTGTTGATCCGTGAAGCGATCACCCGTGGGGACCTCGAAGCTCTCGAACAAGAATCCCGCGATAACATCCTCAACGACCTCCTCAACGCCAATCGCGTCGAACTCGAACGCCGCATCAACGAGCGGGAGCTCATCGCGGGGGTGGTGAGCGAAGAGGACTTTTACCGTCGCAGTATTATGCAAGACGAGCAGGACGCCTTTGACGTGATTATGGAACTGTTTAATCAAGAGATTCAAAACGTGTTGGATCAGTCGAGGGAGGAGGATGACGAGAGTCCTCGCCGCCGCCGCATGAGCCTACAGCGCACCGCGAAACCTTTCCACTACCTCACCTTCTCTCCCGAGGATATGGACTACGCCCCGAGTGCCGTACTGGCGCTGGAGGGTATGATGGGCTGTGCCGTCAACAAGAACCTCGAGGTGGTCAGCATCAGCAAGCCCCTTCCCAAGGTTACCGACGAGGAGTTGCAGTTCCAGGCCGGCGATATGATCCTCGACGTCGCTGGACACTCTCTGCATTCCGTATCGCACCTTCGTGAGGTGCTGTCGAACCGTGCGATGCAGATTCAAGAAGAGGCGTTTGAGGAGTTCCCAGATGTGCCAGAGGATGAGCTGACGACGAACCCTGCATTACAGAAATACCTCGAGGTGTTGTGTGAGCATCACAACTACCTCGTACAGGTGCTTCGTGGTTGCGACATTTACCAAATCATTGTCAAGTCTTAACGATTATTATTATTATGTTTATTGTCATGTCTTTTTTTTTTTTTAGCTTTTATGTATGAGAACGAGCAGCAAATAGTAATAATGATAATAATGATAATACGAAGTAAAAAAGAAGGTTAGTCGATTTAGGTCCTCTACCCCTTCCAAAAATAAAATAAAATAAAAGAAAAAGGGAGAACAGAAAAATAAAATAAAAGAAAGCGAAGCTAAAGATTGAATTTAGTAATTTATAAGATTTTTTTTTCTTCTTCACCCCCTTTCATCGTTTTTTCTCCTATTTTTGTACAAGTTTTTTTTTCTCTTTACGTTAGCTGTACACCTCAAATTATTACTATCATTATTATTTCTAAAAGAAAAAAAAAGAATCATCGTTTAGTTTTTTTCGTTTTCCCTTCTTGTACTTGAATTCAATTACAAATACTACTAGTAGTGTGTTTATTTACTACCATCAAGAATTTTTTTTTCTAAATCAAAACAAAAATAAGTAAAAAATATATAAATAAACGAAACAAAAAAAAAAAGCGTCTAGTGACTAGTAGATAGAGTTTTTACTAATATTGAAAAGTGAAATAAACCATTGATTGAATTATTATTTTTTATGTTTCTGTTTTTTTTTTTTTTTGACAGTAAAACAAATTATTATTACTCTCTCTCATTTTTTTTTTGTCGTTTACATCGTCGTAATCGTCATAATAATCAAGAAAAAAACAATCAATAATAATAATAAAAAGCTCCTTTATTATTATTTTTACTATTATTTAGTGTTCCTCTAAAACAAACAAACCAATCCTTTTCTTTTTTGCTTTGTTTTTGTTTTATTAATAATAATATTAATAATAATGTCAAAAACGGAAGTATTCTCCGAATGGATGAAGGAATGTGCGGCGGTGGGCCCTGAGGTGGTTGCCTGGCGCCGTCATATTCATGCCCACCCGGAACTCTCCAACGAGGAAATCAATACCGCGGCTTACATTAAAGCCGCTTTGGAGTCGTTTCAGTGTCCGGCCTTAACGATTCGTCAGCCGCTGCCGAACGCGGTGGTCGCGGACCTGGAAGGCGGAGCGGGGGAGGGTCCAAAGATCGCGCTGCGTGCGGATATTGACGCGTTACCTCTCATGGAGGATACCTGCGAACCGTTTAGGTCCACCGTTGATAACGTGATGCACGCTTGCGGTCACGACGCCCATACCGCCATGCTGCTAGGCGCTGCTAAGGTGCTCTGTCAGCATTCAGGTGCACTGAAAGGCTCCGTTCGGTTTATTTTCCAACACGCCGAGGAGCGTCACCCAGGAGGCGCGGTGGTGCTCTGCGAGATGGGAGAGGTAAAGGACGTGACGAGTATCTTTGGGATTCATGTGATGCCGCAGCTGCCGGTAGGGGCGGTGGCGGTGAAGGAAGGCGTGCTCCTCGGTACGAGCGACTCTTTTATCATCGAAGTCATTGGAAAAGGCGGTCATGCCTCTCAACCGCAGTTGACCAAAGACCCAGTGCCGGTGGCGGCCGAGTTGGTGCTGGCGTTGCAGACGATTGTGGCCCGTAAAGTGGACCCAAAGGTGGCGCCGGTGCTTACCATTGCTACCATGACCACAGGAGCGAACGAGACGCATAACGTGATACCGGACCGAGTTAAGTTGATGGGTACGCTACGCACTTTGGATTATGGTGTCCGCACGCTCGCCATGGAGGAGCTGGAGCGTCTCACGAAGGGCATCACCGCCGCCCACGGATTAGATCATGAGATAATCTTTAAAAAAGGGTACGACATGGTGAATAACGATAAGCAAGTGACGGCGGTGGTGCGGCGGGTGGCGGAGAAGCTGGTGGGGAAGGAGAGAGTGGTTACACCAGAGCATGCGGAGTTCGGAGGGGAGGACTTTTCCTCCTATCAGCGTCATGTCCCGGGCTGCTTTTTTATTTTGGGGACTGGCAATAAAGCGGAAGGAATTACGCATATACCACACAGTACAAAGTTTCGAGTGGATGAGAGAGGGCTGCCGCTGGGGGTGCAGGCGCACGTGGGGTACGTCTTTGCGAATCTTGTGAATGAAAACTTGGAATAGTAAAGATGGCGATCATCATCATCTAAAGGAGTAGATATATATATATATATTTGTACCCCTTTTGTTTTCTTTTTTCTTTTTATTTTTGTTGCGGAACCGATTAAGATGGAAAAAAACATCTTTAGCGCATTTTATGTAACAACTAATGTTTATACCCAATTTTTTTTTCTCAGATATTTAAAAACATACGTAAATTATACTTCAACAACTAATTCGCGAGTAAACAAGCAAAAATAAAATAAGTATACATGCATAAAATTATGGTAAAGGACTTGTCTGTATCAACGAAAAGAGACTAATAGGAGAAGAGAAGGGATTTCTCATTCTCCTGACTTTACTACTATTTCTATTACTATTGTTGTCATAATTATTTCCCGTTTCTTTTACTTTTTATTATTATTTTTTTGTATTTTTTTTTGTGGTTTCAGTCTTGTAAACTACCCTTTTTTCCCCTTTTAATTCTGTTTTCTCTTCTTTTTTCCCTTCTCCATCTTTGTTCTTGCACAATAAAACACACACACACACACACACACACCTACACACTCGAATAGTAATAATAATAGGTTAACGAACATTTTTTTTATATAAAAGCATATTATAAAATCCCAAAACAAAAAAAGATAATCATAATGGAGAAGCTTGCTCGCGCCAGTGCTGGGTACACCGCTTTCGGTCTCCTCGGAGGCTTTTACTACCGTCAGTTGACGCGCATCTATCGCTTCGACCGCGCCTATCCCACTCAGCTGCGTCTCTTCCACACCCACAGCCTCGCCCTCGGGTCCACCTTCTTTCTCATCGTGCTGGTCCTCGAGAAGAACTTACGACTGTCGAAGCAAAAAGGCTACAAGGCGTTCTACGTGCCCTATAATATTGGTATCGGCATCACGCTGACCATGATGTTGGTGAAGGGAACGATGACGGTGGTGGGGGGAGAGATGCAGGAGTCGGCGCTGTTTGCATGGCTGGGGGGTCTTGGTCATACCCTCACCGGCGTAGGGCTGTTCTACTTTTATAAAGTGCTCCGTGCGGCCATTCGGGAGGCGGAAGAGGGAGATAAAAAAGAAGACAAGTAGGAAATAAATAAATAATGATAATAGTAATAATCCTTCCAAAAGAAGAAAGCGAAGAAGAAGGAGAAAACTACTACACTTAAAAATAAACTTATATATTCCGCCATATTGGGTTCTTTTTTTTTATTATTTTATATTCAAAAAAAATTATATATTGTGAAAGCAAATATAACTATATATATTTGTGCAATCTTACGTGCTCCAGACGGTGGCATTGAATTCCCGTCCAGGCAGCTCCTCAAAATGCAAACCACCGCAACACAACAAAAGCACCCATACGTGTGTTACCTTTATTATTTAAAGGTCATGAAAATAAAAATAAAATAAAATAAAATAAAATGTATTACCTTTTTCTTCTTCTTTTCCTTTCCTTTCTTTTCTTTTTCCCCTTCCCTCTATAACGTACATAAAGTAGTAACCTATACTATTCACTTCAGCGCACATCAAAAAAAACAACAAACAAGAAAAAACAAGCAGCATCATCGTAACAAAGCACTTCAAATTATATTTTTCTACCGACCATCAACTTATTTAATTCTAATTCTATTTACCAGCAATGTCAGTAGACTCGTTATTAAAGCCTCTGTTGGTGGGCCGCATGACGTTGCCCAACCGTTTCGTGATGGCCCCCCTCACCCGCACCCGTGCGAGCGACGACCACGTCCCCACTGACATGATGGTGAAGCACTACGCGGACCGTGCCTCCTTCGGACTGATCCTCGCGGAGGCCACTCAGATCCGCGAGGGCTACTCGACCTTCGGTTTCGAGCCCGGTATTTACAGCAAGGAGCAGGTGCAGGCGTGGCGCAAGGTGACGGACGCCGTGCACGAGAAGGGCGGTTACATCTATCTGCAGATCCACCACGGTGGTCGCTCGACCGTGCCGTGCAACATCACCGATGAGAGCATCCGCATCTGCAGCTCCAGCGAGGGCGGCGTCATTGAACACAAGTGCCCTGCTGGCTTCAACCGCGATTGGAAGGAGCAGCCCTACCCACCCAAGGTGCACGCGCTGACGGAGAAGGAGATCGCCTACCACGTCAAGCTGTACGCGTTCGCCGCGAAGAACGCGATGGCCGCTGGTTTCGACGGCGTGCAGATCCACGGCGCCAACAGCTATCTCATTGATCAGTTCCTGAGGGATTCGTGCAACAAGCGCACGGACCAGTACGGCGGGAGCATTGAGAACCGCTGCCGCTTCCTCTTTGAGGTGGTGGACGCCGTGATTGCCGCGGTGGGAGCGGACCGCACCGCCCTGCGCATCTCTCCCCTCAACTCGTACAACGACATGACGGACAGCGATCCTGAGGCGCTGACGCGGTATATCTGCACGGAGCTGAACAAGCGCAAGATCGCGTTCCTGGATGTGATCCGGGGTGACTTCTTCAGCGACCGCCGAGGTGCGGATGAGTGGGCGCGGGAGAGCTACAACGGCGTGTTGTTCACGGGCCTGAAGTTTGAGCTAGACGAGGCGGAGGAGGCGGTGAAGAGCGGTCGTGCGGACGGCGTGGTGTTTGGATTAAAGGCCATCGCCAACCCGGACCTGGTGGCTCGTGCGATTGCGGGAGCGGAGTTGAATGCCGTTCAGCAGGAGACGATCTACGGCCGCACCGACGAGGGCTACAACACTTACCCAACGTTGAAGGAGCTGCGACTGGCGGCGATGGAGAAGGCGGAGAAGGAGGCCGAGGAGAAGGAAGCGGAGGGAGCCGTGGAGGCTGCTGAGAACGGAGAGGAAGAAGGCGAGAAGGCCGAGGAAGAAGCTGAGAAGGCTGAAGAAGAGAAGGAAGAGGAAGGTGTCGCTGACGCTGACGCTGCTGACACTGCTGACGCTGCTGCTGCTGCCGCCGATCCTCGCTTCCCTCACCTCAGCGCGGAGGAGATCACCAAGATCAAGGAGGCCTTCGTCGCTATTGACGTGGACGGCAGTGGTAAGCTGGAGGAGGATGAGATTGCCAAGTTCCTCGAGTCGATGGGGTCCAACTGCACGACGGAGGAGATCCAGTCCATGATTGAGGTGTATGGTGGTGGTAGTAACGCCATCACCGAGGAGGGCTTCCTTAACATGTTCGAGGATCAGTCGGAGGGGTTTAGAGAAGAGGCGAAGGAAAAGTATCCCAACTTGGCGGATATCTCCCCGTATGTATCGATGTTCCGTCGGTTCGATAAGGACTTCAGCTACACGATCGACAATGAAGAGTTGAAGGAGATGATGTTGGCGCTGACGGGGGAGGAGATCACCGATGAGGAGGTGGAGGCGGTAACGAAAGGGGCCCCCATCACATTACCCACCTTTCTTCATGTTTTAAACGTGGACTCTATGAAGGAGGTAGGGTACTCGGAGGACGAAGGGGTTCCTGTGTAGAGATTTATATTATTTTCAAAAGAAAAAGGGGGGTGGTATGTGGAGCTCCGCGCACTCCCTTTTTTTTTTTTTTTACGTAAAACGTTTTTGCGATTTTATCATTCCTCTCTTAGTTGTTAGTTTTGTAGCGAGTGCTCTCAACTGTAGTGTTCCTGTTTTCTCTAGTGGAAATAGTCTTTCCTCCTTATTATTGTGGATGCCTACACTTTCCCTTTTCTTCTCTCTATCTCTGTTTCACTATTTTTCTAATGTCACGCGTGCATCATTACTCATTTTTTTTTTTGCAGATTTCCTAAGCGCTAGTAAAAGTTAATATAACTAATTTCTTTTTTTTTTAGCTTTCTGTACTTTTAACCTTTCCATTCTCTTTACCATTTTATTACCATTGTTCAATTTTAATATTGTATACGTGTCTAATCGCTAATTCTATTTACCAGCAATGTCAGTAGACTCGTTATTAAAGCCTCTGTTGGTGGGCCGCATGACGTTGCCCAACCGTTTCGTGATGGCCCCCCTCACCCGCACCCGTGCGAGCGACGACCACGTCCCCACTGACATGATGGTGAAGCACTACGCGGACCGTGCCTCCTTCGGACTGATCCTCGCGGAGGCCACTCAGATCCGCGAGGGCTACTCGACCTTCGGTTTCGAGCCCGGTATTTACAGCAAGGAGCAGGTGCAGGCGTGGCGCAAGGTGACGGACGCCGTGCACGAGAAGGGCGGTTACATCTATCTGCAGATCCACCACGGTGGTCGCTCGACCGTGCCGTGCAACATCACCGATGAGAGCATCCGCATCTGCAGCTCCAGCGAGGGCGGCGTCATTGAACACAAGTGCCCTGCTGGCTTCAACCGCGATTGGAAGGAGCAGCCCTACCCACCCAAGGTGCACGCGCTGACGGAGAAGGAGATCGCCTACCACGTCAAGCTGTACGCGTTCGCCGCGAAGAACGCGATGGCCGCTGGTTTCGACGGCGTGCAGATCCACGGCGCCAACAGCTATCTCATTGATCAGTTCCTGAGGGATTCGTGCAACAAGCGCACGGACCAGTACGGCGGGAGCATTGAGAACCGCTGCCGCTTCCTCTTTGAGGTGGTGGACGCCGTGATTGCCGCGGTGGGAGCGGACCGCACCGCCCTGCGCATCTCTCCCCTCAACTCGTACAACGACATGACGGACAGCGATCCTGAGGCGCTGACGCGGTATATCTGCACGGAGCTGAACAAGCGCAAGATCGCGTTCCTGGATGTGATCCGGGGTGACTTCTTCAGCGACCGCCGAGGTGCGGATGAGTGGGCGCGGGAGAGCTACAACGGCGTGTTGTTCACGGGCCTGAAGTTTGAGCTAGACGAGGCGGAGGAGGCGGTGAAGAGCGGTCGTGCGGACGGCGTGGTGTTTGGATTAAAGGCCATCGCCAACCCGGACCTGGTGGCTCGTGCGATTGCGGGAGCGGAGTTGAATGCCGTTCAGCAGGAGACGATCTACGGCCGCACCGACGAGGGCTACAACACTTACCCAACGTTGAAGGAGCTGCGACTGGCGGCGATGGAGAAGGCGGAGAAGGAGGCCGAGGAGAAGGAAGCGGAGGGAGCCGTGGAGGCTGCTGAGAACGGAGAGGAAGAAGGCGAGAAGGCCGAGGAAGAAGCTGAGAAGGCTGAAGAAGAGAAGGAAGAGGAAGGTGTCGCTGACGCTGACGCTGCTGACACTGCTGACGCTGCTGCTGCTGCCGCCGATCCTCGCTTCCCTCACCTCAGCGCGGAGGAGATCACCAAGATCAAGGAGGCCTTCGTCGCTATTGACGTGGACGGCAGTGGTAAGCTGGAGGAGGATGAGATTGCCAAGTTCCTCGAGTCGATGGGGTCCAACTGCACGACGGAGGAGATCCAGTCCATGATTGAGGTGTATGGTGGTGGTAGTAACGCCATCACCGAGGAGGGCTTCCTTAACATGTTCGAGGATCAATCCGATGGCTTCAAGGAGGAGGCGAAGGAAAAGTACCCCAACTTGGAGGAGGTGGACTCGTATGTTACGCTGTTCCGTCGGTTCGACAAGGACTTCAGCTACACGATCGACCGTGAGGAGTTGAAGGAGATGATTCAGAACCTCTCTGGCGAGGAGGCGTCGGAGGAAGAGTTGGACGAACTTCTTAAGGAGGGTCCTGTCTCTCTTCCTGCATTCCTAAAGTTTATGAACGACAACACGACGAAGAGCGATTAAGAATAAGAACAACAACAACAACATAAGTGAGGAAAATAAATAAGGAAAACCGAAAGGCAGATACACACACTTATATACACACACACACACCTATACACACTTATATGCACACTTTTCGTCTACAGTTGTCGATGGTGAAGTAAGGGGTTGTGTACTTCGCTGTTTATTTTATTGTATTTTACTTTGAATCTTTTTTTTATTTTTTATTTTTCGTATTCAGAGCGGCTTAGCATTCAGCCGTCAGGAATGAAGGATACTACTTCTAGAGGATTTACGTAGACACTGTCATAGGAAACAGGCATACTAAAAAAAAAAAAAAAGAAAAAAAGAAATAAAAAGGAAATAGAAGTATAAAAAAACAGAAAGACTTCAATCAAAGATTCAAAAAAGAAGTAAAACCGTATACGAGTGAAAAGCGATGTTCACCTTTTTCATTTTTTCTTTTCTTCCTCGATAAGATAAGCTCTCATTTTTTCCCTTTTTTTTTCCCACCTGTACTTCAACCATTACCAATCAAGTTTACATCCTTTTCGATTTGCATATATATAAATATAGAAGGTAAGAATCAAAAGGGATGCATCTGTAGGTAACATAGTTATGTTTGAAAACATTTTATTATTATTATTATTATTTATGATTACTATTACTATTTTTGTGAATCTAAATTAGTGTTTATATAGTTAATCTTGACAGTTTTTTTTTTTTTCCTATTCGAACAAAATAAATGTTAGTGTTCTCCATTTTATTCTATTTTTTTTCTTTCTCTACCTTCTTTTTTATTCTCCTATTATTACCCTTTATCGCATTGTTGTATCCTTTAGGCCTTATTTTAAAAAAAGAAAACGAAAACAAACTAACAAGTAACCAAACATCTTGTATTTTTTTTTGTGCCTCTCTCCTAATATTTTCCTGTTAACCACTAAACTAACACATCATCAATGTCAGTAGACTCGTTATTAAAGCCTCTGTTGGTGGGCCGCATGACGTTGCCCAACCGTTTCGTGATGGCCCCCCTCACCCGCACCCGTGCGAGCGACGACCACGTCCCCACTGACATGATGGT
>JADNSB010000163.1:0-23819 GCA_019695575.1 Angomonas ambiguus | reverse complement strand
CGCTGGTGGACCCTTTTGAAGTCATTCGGTTATATCCTCGTGGCACTGTCCACCTTTTTGCTCTCCCTCCTCACCAGCTATCTTCTCTCTCACATGTGGGGCTGCTTTTTCATCTATCAGTGTAGGAACTACAGTAATCGTAACACCGAGTGGATGGTGACAAAGGCGATTGCGGTGCTGCTCATGACGCGAACTGTGTGGTTGGGTCTGTATGTACTCTACCTTATTATACAGTGGGTATCTTCTCTCTTGAAGGGGACTGAGCAGGAAGGGACCGTAAGGAGTTTATAAAAAAAGAGTATTAAAATACACTAAAACCACTACGGACCTATTCACTCACCGTACCTCATGATCTCATTTTTTGGTTGTTGTTTTTATTAAAACGCTAAGAATTATTATTGTAATTTTTTTTTTTTTATACATCAACTCAGCACACATTTTTCTTTCTTTTCGTGTTTGCTACTTTTGCGACGGTCAGTTTATTATTATTATTATTGGTATCATTTGAAGTGAGGTGCTCATCTTCTGCTTGACTTACAAAATACACCTATACTTAAATGGCTTCTATATACTCCCTCCTCTCTTTTCTTTTTTGCTTTCTTTCTTTCTTCGTCTTACACATGAGCTAATAAATAACTATAACGAAAAAACATTATTCAACACAAACAAATGAATAAAGACCTTCCCCAGCCTTCCCTCCTGGAGGAGGAAGAGGAGGCGTCGTCCCAGTCCACTCCCTCCCCACCACAGGAAAAACCACCACAAGACTACAACCGATGGTGTCTGATTCTGTTGTTTCTTCTTGGTGGATCCACCTTTGCTGCGCTGCTGGGAGGCGTGGTGCTAGACCGGCGGTACGGCAAGGAGGAAGGGACCTGTCGGATCTCTAAATGGGTGGTTCGGTGGGTCACGATGGATGTCACGTATCAGCTCCTCTGGATTATCTGTGGGTGGTACCTCCTCCCCGACAAGGCGTGGTCTTCTCTTTCTTCCAACGGGGAGAATAGGGAAGACGGTGGTGCGGGGGGTTGGTCTACCGCTCCTTTCATTTCTCCCCGAGTGATACAAGTTTCGTTGGTCGCCCTCTCTGCCCTTCTGTCGCTCCCTACCCTCCTCTGGTGGGTCACCTTCGCCCCCTCTAAAGCCTGGTCGTCGTCGTCCGGTTCACGCTCACACTGGTGCTGGTACGGCGCCACCGTTGGGATAACAACTCTGCGTAGTGTCGCTCTGTGGGGTTACACCGTTTACGTCGTCAAATACAACAAACGAGATCGCTTTACGGAAAACGAAACTTTACCGTAATAACCAATAATAATAATAATAATAATAATAATAAGAATAATAGAGTGTATAATCGCCCCAGTAACAGGGGAAGTGTAAACGGTCGGATACACTGCAGTAACCCGCGTTTACAATCTCTAGTTCTAACTTATAACGCAGAAAAGTTTTATTTTTTCTCATCTTAACTCATTTCTTTCAAGGAAAAAAAAAAGACGCATGACTCTCTCCATTCACAAGTACCCGTTCCACGTCAATTGTTGTCTTTGTCCTTATTATTTTTGACTTTTCGTCTTTTCTCCATGCACATACTTAGTTTTCCTTTTACCCTTTAAAAAGGTATAAATATAACAGTAATAACATAATATGTATTTCAAGTGTTTTTTTCTTCTTTTCTCAACGTATTCGTCTTCAATACAAACCTCTTCTTCATGTTGTACATATATTACTTTGTAAGCTGAGCCGAAAAAAAAAAAAACATCATATAGACTTGAAATTACTCGTATATCTCCCTCTTTTTCCCTTCACATTTTTTCTTTTCTATTATACAGCTGTCAAATATACTTATAAAATCTGAAGTGTCCGAGTAATAGCTAAAAAAACAACAACAACGGAAATACGTCACTGCCTCATGAGTGCAAATACTCATACCGGTAGTACAGTGAATAACCACCTCCCTCCTGTACGAGAGGCGGAAGGGGTGGAGGAGGACGTGGTGCCACTACTGGTGTCCGACACCAATCCCGACTGGCGCACTTCCTCGACTCAAGGGGTACCTCCCTCTCTCCTGACGGCGCTTAAAGGATTTCTAGTATTAATACTAGTTTACACAAGTATCACCATTATCTTTCTAATTATGGCTGTAGAAAAGGAAAAGGATTACCAGAGAAATAAACCCGACAGCGAGCGGAGCGACTCTGACAGTCTGTATGTCCTCCTCTACATTGCGTGTTATCTCTGCTGCTTGGAGTGTGTGTATAGTGTAGTGGTTCTTTACTGTCGGTTGCGTTACCTCCGACAGTACACCGTAACCCCACTGACAGGACCACGCTGGTGGACCCTTTTGAAGTCATTCGGTTATATCCTCGTGGCACTGTCCACCTTTTTGCTCTCCCTCCTCACCAGTCTTTTAGTACGAGCGTGTCTCGATACGTGGAATTACCACGAACCGACGGATAGTCTGTTATCGACCGTGTTGCGTACCATTTTTGCATGGATTCTAATGTCTAGAAGCCTCTGTCTGGGTCTGTACGTGATGTGTGTTGTGTGCTTCTTCGTAAAAGCTTTGCTAGTTTAGCAACAAAAGCAACGAAAAAAAAAAAAAAACTATACGTTTCTTATAAACATTCAGGGTGTACACATGTTTCCTATGTTTATCAAAAAGTAAATGTGGTATAAACTAGGAACGGTAGTTTTTTTTTTTTTCTGCGTCACCTCCTGATACCTCTTCCTCCCAGACGAAATAAATTGTCTCTCCTTCTCTCTCCTTCTCTCTCTATTTTATATATCGCGGGTAACCCAGAAGAGAGTTTATCGTCTCCCCTTCCACCATCATGTCGGACCCCATCACCATACGTCGCGCTACGAAAGAGGACTGTCCGGCGATGTACCGCCTCATCGTCGAACTCGCCGTCTTTGAAAAATGCCCCAATGAGGTCACCGTTGACTTGGAGGAAATGATACAGCTAGGGTTCGGTCCGAGGGCGATATGGAAGGCCTACGTCGCCGAGACCACCGTCAACGGGGAGCCCACCGTGGTCGGCATGGCGCTCTTTTACGATCGTTACTCCACCTGGAAGGGACGACAACTGTACTTGGAGGACTTTGTGGTTACCCAAAAGTTTCGTGGAAAAGGGGTAGGGAAGCGGTTGTTTGACCGAGTCCTTCAACACGCCCGGGATCACCACTATGTGGGTATGATGTGGCAGGCGTTAGATTGGAATTCCACGGCACTAAACTTCTATAAAAAGTACTCTGGCAGCGAGTTTGACCCCGAGTGGGTCAACTGCAAGATTATGTTTTCGAAATTGTAAAAGGAAAAAGAAGGAGGGGGTGGGGTGGTGCAATTTTAAAAAATAAAATTAACATGCAAGCGGATGAATTTTAATTATTACTCATATTATTATTGTTTTATTTCAGGAAAGGACTCCCAGATGTTGTTTGTGTTTATTCTCCACAAAGAGTCGTCACAGGGAAAGAAAAGAAAAGAGAGAGTAGCTATTCCTATTAGTTATTTTTTTTTTTTGCCTTTACATTTTCTTTCTTTAACATCTTTGACCCTTTTCTGGTGGGTGCGCAACACTTTCAGCCGGGAGAGACCCTTGGTTTTATTCTGAAACGATCATCAGTGAATCTAACACTTCTCTCTTACTCGTCACTTCCTACTATATTAACATTATTACTGATACAGTTGTAGTGGTTGTTGTTCGTAATTACTCCCCCCTTTTTTTCCTTTTGGCATTGTTGTTAGGGTCTTGGAATAGGTAAAAAAGGGAAAGTGAAAAAATAGGGTAAGAAAATCGTATTCGATAGTACCTGTTTTTGTTGTAGTAGTAACTCTAATGACCGATATACGGTATATAAAGGAAGTACTCACGAACCAGTCATGGGGTCTCTCTGCGGCGAGCCGACTGGTCCGTGCAATGACGACGGCCATCTCCCTCTCGGATAATATCTCGATTCAAAACGTGAGTGTACGACTGGAATCCGATACGGATCCAAAGAACCCCGAGTACACGAAGCGGAACCAACTCCTTAACGATTCTTCCTTTTCTCTGTCCTACGTCTTGTTTCAGACCTCTTCTCAAGGAAAGATGGCGGTGCAGATCGTCGTAAGAGGAGAGGACCCGTCTAGCGGTGTCGTTGATAAAAAGGCGATCCCTTCTCAGTTTAATTTTTGTTTCACGCCAGTAGAGGTGTGGGAGTTCTTGTCGGACCCTGAGGACCTCCCACCGGTGCTTCGTTTCACCGATAAAGCCACGCATGCAGAATCCCTTTATCAGTTGCTTCGGACCCTTTCTGTTCCCTTTCCTGTTCACACCGGTCCTATCGCCACACTGTGGTCGATCGTGAAAGGGGAGAAGCAGCTCTCCTCGCTTGAGGATGAGGCGTTTCAGGGTGCGGTTCGGTCCATCCAGGAAATCTTTCAACGCTCACTGGAGGCCAACGGTGGGTGGGGGGCGCAACTCCAACTACCCCCTCATGCAAAGGAAGAGCTTAAAAGGGATCGCAATTGTGCCCCGGAAGCCGGCACGACGATATTAGTACGACCACCAGCTCCTTTCTTCTAAGGGTTGCTCACAAAAGTGTATGAAAGTGCATGAATAGTTGTTGTTGTTTTCCAACGTGTTGTACCGTATTACGTTTCTTTTTCTTTTTTTCATTTACTCCCTCACCTCTTCTTCCACTTTGTCGCTTTCTTTTTCTCACTCTCTTCTGTTTTATTTTTTACCTTCTCCCCGTGAGGAAAAGAGTAACAGATAATTTACCCCACTTACAAGAAATCAAAAATAGTAATCTAGTATGAGGAAATACTCCTCCAGGTTAGGAGTTGGGTGGTTGCTTATCCCCCACAACAGTAGTAATAGTAGTCGAAACCGTTTCCTGACCTCTTCTTCCACCTCTCTCAGAGCACCACACCATCCCCGTGGTACAACTCGTCCAACGTCTAGCCCACCGTCCAATGAAGGACTAAACCCTTCGAGGGAGGTTTCTACTCTTTCCTCCTCCCCACTCCCCTTCGAGGTCCCACCGAGCCCTACCGGTAGTAGTAGTAGCAATAACTGGTTTGACGCTGTCCGATCGTTCGACCCTAAACACCCGCCCTCCCCTCCACTGCTTCTCCAAACCGCCGAAAAGTGTTTAAAAAAGGAAACCACCTCTCTCTACTCCGTTCACCGTCCTCTTCCTCCTGTAGATGGCTCCTCCTACGCCACCCCGGACGACTACCACCGTCTTTTAATTTCCCTTCTTCCGCTGTATCGGCAGGTCCGAGAACGAGAGTTGTCATTGTCGTCGTCTTTCTCCTCCCGGGAAAGTGGAGAGGTTCGAAGAGAGAGGGTCTTTTTCGTGTTAAAGCAAATCACGCTCTTGTTTATGGAACTGTTAGACAAGCCGTTGCACCCTCAAAGAGGTATCTATTCCGCGTGGGATATCGAAGACGCCCCATCCCTCCAACGGAAGGCCGATCTCGTGCAGCGACTGCTGGCGTTAGTGGTACCGCCCCCTTCTGACGATGCGGTATTGGAGTTGGTGGTGAAGGATATCTTTCAGCTCCCTGTCCCGGTCGACGGACGGTATGAAACGGTGTTACAGGTGTGGTATGAGGGAGTGATGGACCAACTAACGAAGAGAGAAAGGGAGAGAAAGTCACCCCCACAAATGGCCTTTCCCACTTTATTCGGGCAAAAGAAGAAACCAGAACGACCCCTCTCCCATTGTTCCAACACGGATACCATTTTTACCGGTCGTGCACCGTGTGAGTCGCTGTTGCTGTATCCTAGCACTTTTCGCGCTCTGCTGACAGTACTGACTTCTTACCAGGCGCCCTCATCGTCAGTGACTTCGCCCACCTCCCCGTCCTCTTCTTCTTCTACCCCTCACTTGAGGGAGTCGGAACAGGGGGAACTGTACGAGTTCAAGCAGAAAGCACTGACGCTCCTCGAGCAAGCGGCCTATAGTCTACCCGCGTCTACTCGCTCTACCCTCTCTGCATCTCTAGAGGAAAGGGTTCCTCTGAGTGATGCACAGCATCCAAAAAAGAATGAAGATAAAGAAGCACCGACTCGTCGCTCTTGGCAAGGCGCTGCTGCTGTGTCTGACACTCCGCCAATAACACAGTATTCACTTTCATTATTGTCCTTGGTAGCCGAACAGGCCGCACTGGCAGGGGATAGTGAGACAGTAACTCGTGTCATCTTTCTTCTGTATCGAACTAAAGGAATTTTATTTCCTATTGGACCACTTTCGTCCACTGATGCGGCCGCCGACGCCTTGGAGCACGGCATTGGGAAACCCGTGGAGGGTCCCCTCACTGACAACAACAAGGACAATAATAAATGGAGTTGGATTTCGTCTTTCTGGAAGAGTCCTTTTGCGGTCAGCAGTTCGGTACGACAGGGTTCCTCCAAAGGCCTCACCCCAGCCCCACATCAGGAGGGGAATGTCCCCAACAGTGTGACGCAGAACTACCTGGAGATGCAATTCGAAAACGCCATGATTCGTCTGGTTAAACACATCATCGTTGCGACCTTAAACAAATCCAGAAATCCCATCCAGGCCAACTCCTTTTATCCCCCCCTCACTAGGAAGATGAACGATATAAAGGAGTCCGTGGCCCTTTTTCACTTGTTGTCCCCTTCCCTTAACTGGGAGTGTACGGCGGCGATGGGTCTTGAAATCTTGCACTACCTTCGGGATCAGCTCCTCCTCCCCCACCACCGCGCCTCACCCTTGTACGAAGAAGTCGGTAACTACAGTAATGAGGAACGAGTGACAATGGCGCAAATATCCATTGAGGTGTATCGAACCATTTATAAAAAATACAAGCAGTTTTTTCTCCCGCCCTCCTCTCATTCAAACAGGACTAATAATAATAATAATAATAACAATAATTCTCCCAACTTAAAATACTTGGAAGTGGTTACTGTGTGTGTGAAAACAGTGATGGAGATTGTTCTGTCAGTTGAAAAGAGCCCCTCCTTCAACCATACGAATCCAGTACAGAAGTATAAATACCGCGAAAATGAAATTGTGTTGCACCTTTTTCGTCAACTAAACGATCTCGTCAAACAAGGAATCAATAGTAGTTCAAGTCGCATTCCCTCCCTCGATGGTTTGACCGGGAAGTACTTCTTCTACCCTTTATTGCCTTTGGTGGTTTCGGTCAGTACTGAGACTCTAGTATGGAAGACTGGTGCACCTAGGGACACCGCCCCTTCATCCTTGAGCCAGAACAGTATACTCCTCCTCACACTACAACTGGCCCAGGAGGGAAACGCTTCCGATCTCATTACGGCAACGACAGACCCGTCCATTCCTCTTCTTTTTCAAACATGGTATCACTACTGTATGATTCATGAAATCAAGAAAGAAAACAGCACCCGAATTTTTCTGGAGAAGGGATCTATGGAGCAGGAGCAGAGCGTCTCGGGGGTAACACCCATCTCCCCATCAGAAGAGGTGGCCGCTGCTGCTTTACTGTTTTCTTTTGTGTTACGCTCTCTGTATTGGGAGGTGAACAGTGGGGATACCGGAGTCGATGTTTCTGTCTCCTCGCCCCCCACGAGGAACCGTTTCCTTGCGTTTTACAGTCAACCGGTGAGGGAGGTGTTTGACTTTTTTGAAGTTCCCAGTACGTCTAGTATCCATGCGGTATGGTGGCGCCTTTCGCATGGGATTCGGGAGTTGTTTTTACAGCAACTGGTTCATCTTTCCGTGGCCTACGCTTCCTCGACTCGACGCAGTAAGCCCATTTCCATCCCCCTGTTGGCCTCCTTGGTGGAGGGTCATTTGAGCTCTCCGCAGCCGTTGCGGAACACGGAAATAAAAATGTTACTCCAGCTTTGCTACATGAATGGTAGCTCTTTTCTTCAGCAGCAAGAGAGAAGGGAAACGCCAACTTCTTTCTCCGACGGGCATCGCGACAGTAACACTCTCGTCCCCACGCTGTTGGAACTTTACAACTCTCAGAACGCCTCCTCTCCCACCACCGGAGGGGCCGTGCGGTACAGCACGCTGGATGAGATGGTCGGCGCCCTCTATGCTCATTATCAACGGAGTGGAGGCGGCAAACGTACCGCTTCTTCTTCAATGTCTCCATACGGGAATAACGAGACCGTCGTCGTCTCTCTCTCCCAGTCGGCGGTAGAGGCGCTTCTCACCGAAGAGGGACAAGAAGGAGAAAAGGATACGGAGGGGAAAGAGCGGTCGTGGTACTCGGTGCTAAATGGTTATCTCCAGCTGTCTTTAACGTCAGGACCACCCCCGTCTTCTCCTCAAGAGTCAACAAGAAAGGAAGAGACGCGTAGCACTTTTTTTGTGGTGTGCTCCCTGGAGGCACTATTGTGGGTCTCGGATACGTTTCACCGGAAAGATCAAAAGACAACTCCTTTACTGGATGAACTCTATCATGCCTTGTGGCAGGGAAATCAAAATACTGCGGGGCCTCACCATGGAGGGAGTAGAGTGCACTTTTTCTTTCTTTCCCCTCTGGCGTCCTTTTCTATTACTGATGCGACCACCAAAGCGGTCCTACGCGATCAAAATCATAAAAACAATAATGCTCGCACTCCTAACGTGAACCACTCCTCCGCTACCCAACTATCAGAAGGTTGGAATGAGATTTACATAATAGACCGCACCCTAAAAGCAGATAAACGAATCCCGCTGGAGAGTTACCCCCGCTTGATTTGGTGGAATGAGTCCATTCATTTTCCGAAGGAGGAGGAAAGAACAAATCGTGGCCCTTCCATTCTCCCTATGACTCTTCAACACGCCAAAACAAGGAAAGTGAAGCGGGATATTCTCTCTCTCCTTCACCCGCGAAACAATTGTAGTAGTATCAGTAGTAGTAGTCACCACCAACACCACCCACTCTCTTCCCATATCGGTAGTAGTAGGACGTCCTCTTCCCTACCCACCCCTGCCTCCCCACTCAAGGACACTAGAGATGGTACTACACCTTCGTTTACTACTTCTCCTCACGGGACAACACCGTAAAAGAACTGGGAAAGCAATATTGGAAAATGAAAAAAGTGTAAAAAAAAAAAGGACAAATGTACCATCAGTATTTTTTTTTTTTTGCAACTGTTAAGATTCGTAGTGGTGATTGTTGTTCTAGCCGTTTGGTTTGTGTTACGATTTACCACTAAAATGGATAAACTGCTCTACCCTTATGCTCTTCTTTATTTATTCACTACTATTAAAAAAAAAAAAAGAAGAAGTGTGTTGATCAAAAAACAAAAAAGAAAATATATAAACGATATTAGTCATGTCCCAACCGAATGGCGACGATGTGTTTAGCGGCTCACGAAGGCGAAACAATGCCGGCAAAGGGGAGGAGGCGGGATCACAGGGTCGTCGGACTGAGAGGGCCAAAATTTCGGCGGTGGATCAGAAATACTCTCTCCTCTGTGGTGATATTGTGAATAACCTTTTTAAAGTTTTCTACCAAGAGTACCCTAGCGAGGAGCTTCTCGGGGTAGGCGTTTCATCCTCAGGGACCCCAACCCCCCACCCCCTCACCATAGAAGCCTTTCAACACCTCTTTTCGGTTACCCAAAAAATAGAGTATCTACACTACGTTGGAGGTGAAAGGACCGTTCACTTTGGCAATCCCTTTCTCTGGTACACGGCGGAGGACTTGATACAGGTAGCCCTGGGGTACCTCCTCCTCTCTGAGGGGGTGGGGGGGTCCTCCTCGTCGACCAGGGAAGCCGATCCCGCGGTGCTTCCGTACCTCGCCATGGTGGAGGAGCGAGGAGAGATGGAGGGGGTGGAGAGTCCAAAGGCGATTCGTCAACGTTGGCAGAGAAAGTTAAAGGTGCACCACCTCCGCACCTTTGGGTTACTCCTGTTGTTGTGCTTCTACGCGACCCAACCCGCCTTCGACCTCCCTACACCATTCGAACCAGAGACAGAGACAAAAAAGGAAAACGGGGCGTCCGACCACCCCTCAGAGGAGAACCCGTTGGACCAACTATTGATACGCTACCCTGTCACCAAAATACCAATCAGTATAACCTTACTAAACAGTCTCCTCGATGGGGTCTCGAAGAGTAGCCCCTCCACCGATGTGGAGGCATCGCCGTCGTCGTCTCTTCTCTCTCCACTAGAACAACAGGTACTCTTGACCTTGATTCAACACAAGGCCTTTGTCTCACAGCCGGTCGAACCACTAGGGGCATTCAAGTGTGCCGTGCTACTTCTCCAGATTCATGAAAAATCCGGTCAAAGACTATTTCACCCCGACTCGTCCTCTCTGTCATCTGCGACGGCGCAGAGGGAAAGGGCGGATCGTCGTCACCAACACCAAACTCGTTCGGAAATGGAGAAGGAGGATATGGTGCAATATTACCTCGAAAAGCATAGACAGCTTCCCGTGGGCCCCAACAACGATAACTTGCTAGCAGCGTTGGCAAAGTATGCCGAGTCGAAGAAACAACACGGTTTGTAACACTATTAATAAAAAACAACAATATAGAAATGAAAAACTAAATGAAAGGCTCTTTTTGTGTTATTGGGAATTGAGATTAGTGTTTCGGTTACTATCAACTCCCTATTCTTCTCTCTCTCCACTTCTGCCATATTTTTTTTTAAAAAAAAATCAACGTTAAACAGTTTTTTCTAGTCATTATGTTTCAACCTAGTCGTGCCAGACACTTTCTACGGTACACTGTGAAGCTCTGGACTCACGCACCACGTACCCCCCCTCAGGATCACACCGCCCCATCTCCCTCTCCCTCCAGTGAGGAGCCTCTCCCACTACAGGACATTCTCTACAGTCCACTAGCGGACCCTGATCCCTCCGCCTCTCCTTCCACTTCACATCCATCGCCACCTCGACACGGAGGCGGATTTCCTAAAGAGTTTATTCAAAGCATGGTGCGACAGGCGATCGAGGAGCCACTGGGGGCTGAAAGGATGGAGATGGAGAAAAAGGAACAAAAACGTCGGGCAGGGGTGTCCACTGAACCCTCTCCAGGGATTACCACCAGTGACACGAACCCGTTCGAGCTGTGTTACACCACACAGATTGTTGACCGCCATGGAATGCCTGTACGAGAGCGATCCGGTCACAACGACCCACCCAAAACATTTCCGGAACTGTTGGCCCTGTGTCCCCCTACTCTTCGTTCTCAGCTAGAATCCTTTCTTCTTTTCAAAAATAAAAACAGAAATGCATCTCTTCCGTTTCGCCATCTTTCTCCAGTACAACAGGCGAGTTATCGGTATATTATGGAGGAGAGAGATGTACTCTGTATTGCACCGACGGCGGTTGGGAAGACGCTTGCGTATGTGTTGCCCATCCTACTAAAGCTCACCCACACTGCAATGGGGTCAATGGGTGGGGGCGAAGACGGCGCCCCGCTGACTCGATCCACCATCGAAAAGGCTTTACAGAATCACACAGTTGAGATTTGTCCCTACTGTGAGCTCGACATGCGGGAGGCCCGGATGTGTCCTCTTACCGGTCTGCCCCACGACTTGAGAGGGGAGAAGGACGAGGATGAAGCCCTCTCCAGCCACAAGAAGCAGCACATGACCAACCTGTCCGAGGCGCTTCCCTATGTGGTGGCCCCGAAAGCGTTGATCTTGGTACCCACCTCTCAGCTGGTTCATCAGGTCCACCAGGTAATGAAAGCCCTCAATGGGGGTCTGAGTGTGCAGTATTTAGTTCGGGCTAAAACGGAAGAGGAACAACAACGTTTCTTCCGCATCTTTGGGAAGAACGATAAAGGCGTCGACATTCTCTGCACCACTCCCGAAACAGTGTTACCGGCACTTTACAAGCGCAAGATGACACTGAAGCAGTTGCAAATACTGGTGCTCGATGAGGTGGACGACTTGGTTTCTACCAATCACTTTGAGGCGGTTAAAATCATACTGGGATTCATTCCAAAAGCGTCCGCCAACCCACTTCATCCTGGTGGTGGCGGGAGGAGTAGTACTGGTCTTATGAAACGACCCCAGCGTTTGTTGTTCGGCGCCTCCCTGCCCCCAGTTGCCTATCAAATGCTACGGGAAACGTTTTTACTCCCCTCTCATCGTTTCATTCTCTCGGATGTCCGAAAAGACCACTTGGGTCACCCTCTTACGCCGTCGAACAACAACATTGCGGCGACCGTGGCGACACAGGGCATCGCCTCGTTGAACCCTGTGTTAAAGCATCAAGTCTTTATGTTGGGTAGAGTGGAGAAGATACACAAACTGGTGGACCTGTTTCAAACCGGCCGCATTAACGACAAAGTGATCATTTTCTGTAATTCTCGAAATAACGTGGGGTACGTCAAGACAAAACTAGAAGAGATGCTAAACTACAGTACCGAAGAAGAGGAGGGCCGTCCCCGTCGTAATAATCCTCGTCGACCCTCGTCCTCGTTTTCGTCAGTGAGCCCCCAAAAGAAGTACAACATTACCACTCTCACCTCACACAGCAGTTCCACGGCGCGACAAGGGGTGCTAAAACTCTTTTCCAAAGGACTTTCCACTATTCTCATCTCGACCGATTTACTCAGTCGTGGGATAGACTTCCAGAATGTTCCTTACGTGGTCAATTATGATATGCCGCTGGACATGGAAACTTACGTCCACCGTGCCGGGCGGTGTGGTCGCGGGGAGGGTGGCCTCCACTACCACATTCGGGGGCAGCAGAGAAAGGAACAAAAATTGGCGCTGGAAGAAAAGGCAACAAACGTCACCGACCCGACAGAGTACCGAACCACGGAGTCGTTGTTTGACGAAGAAGTAGAGACACCAGTCGAGCAGGACAAACCCGAAGAAAAGGAAAACCAAGGGGTAGAAGAAGAAACGGACGACGCGCTTCCCTCCCCCCTCCCCACTACCCCAACCTACACTCAAGGCTACGTCTTCACCTTTTTCCAACCCGAAAATCTTAAAATAGCCAAACCCTTCGTCGCCTACCTCCGCGCCCACCGACAGCTCGTCCCTCCAACATTGGTGGAGATGGCGAAGTACTCCTTTACCGATGTGCTGTCGAAGCACGCCCCACTGCAACACGCACCTACACGACCCTACCGCCGCGACGACCCCCAACGGAGCACCTCCGTCTTCTCCTCTTCCGTGGTCAATCAAAAAGGGGGGCGATACGGCCAGTACCGACCTCAAGGACTTCCCTCCGCCCACCGTCTGTAGGCGAGGTGGGAGGGGAGGGAAGGAGGGGGACTCCCCGTTCTCCAACCTTATATGGTACTATTCTTGTTCACTATATATATATATATATATATCTTCGATTCACATTTCTTCTATGTGGATTTTCCTCACATACACGGTTGATAAAAGTGTGCATCACACATCCACACGTATAATAATCCTCGCATAAGTCTTTGTTACGAACGCTAGAAACTTTAATGCGCTCTGTCACAAGACGCACCCACGTCGTTTCTAATGCTACGTGAATGATTGAACACTACGAAACAGGACAAACATATATACATGTTATTTTATTAGTACTCCTGACGTGTAAGTCTCTCTAAGTAAATGTACGATTTCTCTCTTTTTTTTGTTTTCTCTTTTTTGGGTATTTTTAGCTGTCTTTTTACTTTTTTGTTTATTGTAGTTTTTTTTTTTTTTCTTAAATCATCATAAAAAAACGTCTATTTACTCCATCAAAAGGAATTAACTTTATAAATTATTTATTATTTCCTCAACCCTGTAGTTGTTTTGTCTAAGGAGACCATTTGTTTTGTTTTTTTATTGTCACGTACAAAACAAACTAACAAAAATTTCTCAAAAGGTACAATGAAAAAGGAAACCACCGAAAATAACTCCACACAAGGTGAAAAACGAGTTCGCCCATCGGAGAATCGTCAGCTCAAGACCGACGACAACACCAGAGACCAAAGAACTTCCTCCTCCACCACCAGTCGGTACCAGCCAACTATTATATATCCCCCTATCGAAGAACTACGGCCTACCCCGTTCTACACGTTCGCCCGCGCCGCCGTCTACCTCCTCCGAAACGCCACGATCTGCTCCCTCATCACCGTCTATTTCACCAACCCCTTCTTCTTTAACGTCTACCTCCCCTCTCCCCTTGTGAGGTCCCTCTCCCCCGACGTCCTCTTCATCCTCACCTTTCAGTTCTTGTGTCATGCGCTGCCGTGGTTGCTGTTCAACAGCTTCTATTTAACGTTAGACTGTGTCCACCCCGAGTTTCCCCTGATGCCCTCGTGGAGGGAGAAGTATCCGTGGCTGCGAGCGCTTGGAGACTACTTTGGTCAGTACAAACTGCCCCGTCGGCCGGTGCAGATTCCTTCCAAAAAACTCATCCTCGGTACGATTGCCAAAGTGTTTGTCGAGCAGTACCTTCTCACCCCGGTGCTGGGCCTGCTGGTGTTTCGCTACTGGAACCCGACCCCGGTTACCGAGAGTATTCCTAACCCACAACAGCCTCTCGTCTCCTTCACGGTGTGGGGTAAGGCCTCGTCGAACGCTACACTGTTCCTCAGTCTGATCCCACACTTTATTCTCGCCAACTTAGTCAATGAGATTGGATTTTTCCTCGTGCACGGTATCATGCACTACAACGCTTTTCTCTACCGCACCTTTCACAAACAACACCACGAGTACACAGGGACGATTAGCATTGCCGCGGAGTACGCCTCGACCACAGAGGAGCTCCTCGCCAACACCGTTCCGTCGATCGGGTACTTTTTCTTCTTCTTCTTTGCGTTTACCAACTCGCAGGTGAACGAGACCCCGTCGCTACAGTGGGCGCTGTCGGCACGACCGTGGCCTCTCGCGATGACGTGGCTGTGGGCGCGGCTATGGGAGACGTACGAGTCGCATAGTGGTTACTGTTTTAGCGACACGTTTTTAGGTCGATTAGGGCTCCTTCATGGACACCGCGCCCGCTTCCATGACTTTCACCACACGCACAACCTCTCTAACTATGGGTCAGGGATCGTGATGGATGCCCTCTGTAATACAATGGACCCGTACCTCAAGCACCAATTCGGGGAGAAAATCAAACAATCGGTGGCGGGGAAACAGAGAAAGAGTTCTCCTTCCACTGGGAAATCATCGGGTCGTGGGGAGCGGGGTGCTGAGCAGCGTGTGAACAAGTAATTAAAACAATAATATATATATATATATATATAAAAAACGAAAACCTTACAACTTACCAAAAAAAGAAAAAGGGGAAAAAATAAAAAGCATACATTGCTTTTCTTAATACGGGATTGTATTGGGTTATATTTTTTTCAATGAAAAATATTTCACCTATTACACTCTCTCTCTTTCCTTCTTTTTTTTTTATCTTTTTCCTTTTTTTTTTTACTTTCTAAAACTGTATTCCCGTTAACGTGAATTTCTTTTTTATTATTATTATTGTTATTCCATTTTATTTCCTTACTCCCATTCCACTCCGATATATGTTTCATAATTGGACTTGCTGTCGACGTTTTTTATCAACCTTTTATCACTCTCTTCTATAAAGTACCGTATAGTAAAGGAAAAGAAAAATCTAATACATTTTTTTTCTATCCTTTTGTTCTTTACAGTTAATTTTATTTCTGTTTTCTATTATTATTTATACTTCAACTCATTTTGTCGGTTTTTAATACAAACTTTCACGACACTTGACCGAATCCATAAGGTTAATTTAGAAGAAGCAAAAAAAAAAAGACTAGTTATACGACAAACACTCAAATCACTGTAAGTGTAGAAATGTCTGACTTTAACAATAACTCCTACCAAACGCCACTCCGTCAGACGTTAAAATCTCAAGTAGACAGCGATCCGCTCCCCCCGGCCCCCTCCTCCGCTCAGCGCCGTATCGCCGACCTCAACATCACCGGCTACCCGCATCCACTCAATACACATCTCCTCCCTGCTAGGGCCCAACAGGAGATGGAGTGGGCCGACCCACTGAAGCGAGCGAACCCCTACGCGCCTCAAGGCGACACGCTCCATGGGAACAGGGAGACGGCAGTGGTGCCGATGATGACCACCAAGCAGTTGGCCGCCCAGATGACCCAGCTAGGGATGGAGATGCAGGCGCACCCCGAGAGGCTGTCGTACCAGTCTGCTCCGAGGGGGTACACCGCCAAACACTATCCCGCCCCGTTTGACGAGCGCACCGTATACCGACTGGATTACTCGCAGGATCAAATCCCACCCCTCTCGCAGCGCACCTTTACAGAGTCCCTCTCTCGTCACCGGGATGGCTGGACGGAGGAGGAGCGGCGCAACATTGATGCCTCCATGCGGAAGCCGTACCTCACCCAACCAGACTCGTGTCTAACCGACGCCCGCAGTAGGACCATGTATCGAACCAGTTACAACGCGAACCGTGCACTGAACAGTGGCTCCGGGGAAGGGACCTACTACCTCGATGAAGAGGATCCCAATCAGTACCGCTTGTTGAGCCACAAGACCGACTTGCGGGAGTTGGGCACGACGTTTGGGTTCTCTGGTTATCGCGGCGACAGTGACCCGCGACGTCAGGTACAACACGACCACACCATCACCTCCCTCCCCAACGCCCCACGGAGTGTGTTGGATAAATCCTACTCCCCTCGAAAGAACTTTGAGGACAGTCGACGACGGTTCGGCGACACCCTCGGTGGTAGCGTCGGTCCCTCCTACCCAGGAGCGGGGCTGGGGGGGACGGGGAAGACATTTGCCAGTATTAGCACCTACGTCCGAAACGCCTACGAGGACGAACAAAGAAATGGTTCGGGGGGTGGGGGGGACCGAGGGAGTAGGGCGCATCAAGAACTGCAGGAGATGCGCGCCCTCCGACGGGCCAGCCTGGAGCGCTCGCTAGCCGCTAGAGAGGACTTTCGGGGAAAGCGACTTTCAGCGGAACAGATAGCGGATGGGGCGTCGTCGCCGTTAGTGATGCCAGGGGCGAAGGGAACCGGAGCACGTCGGGCCCCCACCACCCGCAAGGAGGACTACATCTACCTCCCTCAAGACCACTTTACCCATCGCTCGATTAACGATTACTAAGGCAAGCAATAAAGGGTAAAAATCAAAAAAAGCTAACGTCTCTCTTCTAATATGTACCTTTACTGCTCCACTGTAGAAAGGAATAACAAAAAAAAAAAGTCTCTCTCAACGGCTTGTTCAATGAGAAAGAAAATGAATAAGAAAATAATCACTTAATTTATATGTAAGTAATACCAATGTAATATTTGACTTTACGAAATAAAGATAAGAATAAAAACATTAGCACGTCGTAAGTGGTATGAAAAAAAATGAGAAGTGTAAGTATATATTATTATAACTCATTGTTCTCCTTATACCCCTTCTTTGTTACTTTTTTTTTTTTTTGGTTTACGTTTAGTATTACTTTAATATTGATAAACATTTATAGCAATAATAAAAGATAATATAGAAGTTAACAAAAAAAAAAAGGGAACCAATGTCGTCGTCTTTCACTAGAGATAAAACCTCTCCAGGTGTATCCCCTACTTATGAGGAGTTTTTAAAAACACTAAAGAACAATGGAAACAAGTTAAAAAAGAAGAAAAGCTCGAACAGCATGGCATTAGACCTAAACAGCGTTCGCAATTCCACCGAGGGTGCCCCAAATAATAATAACAATAATAGCAATAATGCTGAAAACGCCACTAACGCTTCGACAGAGAACAAAACGCGTCGGGAAACCTCCAAGAGAACCAGTGCCAACTCATTGAGCAATGCCGCACATTTCAACTCCTCCAGCGGACACGATAACGTTACGGGCTACCAAGCCAAAAAGGACAGTTTCAGCAGTGCTCTCGGGTCCGCCCACCGTATGTCGGATTCACAGGCAGTTCGGCAGAAGGACGCGGCGGCGGGTGACGTAGTGATTCAACAATCTACGGAGGGGTTCAAAGCGGCGGCAGGCACGGATGCTGCTGACAGCACTAATGACCATAACAGTAACGATAATAATAACAATACGGACATCAATGAAGCAGATCTACTGTACTACCGTACCAGCTATGACTGTAGCGCTTTGCTAGGTAACCCAGTGTTTCAAGAGGATGCTAATATGAGGTTAAAGTTCTTTCAACACGTAGGACGACTGGCCAAGGCAGAAGTAAACGAGATGCAACAACACTCGATTGAAGGAAACACAAATGAAAGTGATAAAATGAAGAGTAATTATGGTAGTGAAAGCGGAGCCCGTTCCACGAGCAGAGGACAATCGACTTACATTAAGACGTCATCGACAGATCCCACGAACGCCAATAACAACAACAACAATAATAATAATAATAATACGTTAAATGTGGCGTCTCCGCTTTCGGAACCGTTGGAGAATAGTACCAATAGTAATCTCAAGAACGAAGCCCAAGAAGGCAGCGGAGCGACCACCCCCTCCCACCCCACCTCCACCGTCAATACCAAACCCACGGCGAAGTATGTCGATCCAAAGTATTACCTTGTCGATCCCACCCCTTGTGTGCTCAGCAAGGCCCCGATAAGAGCCTCCCTAAAGAACTCCAGCAATCACCCGCTGAACCCTAGCCCGAATACGGTGCAGGGAAGACGACTACTACGGGAGCAAAAGGAAGAGTCGGTACAACAGTGGATTGAGATTCTCATCAAAGGGTCTCAAGACCCGTGGTCCAGAATCCGGCAGGAATGCTTAAAAAAACTCGAAGAGGTGCTACAGCTTTACTTCATGGTAAGCAGAGGCGACGAGGGAGACGGTACCGACACCACTACCACCACCACCGTTTCGGAAGAAAAAATAAAAGGGGGTGCCGAAGAGGGCGAAATAGAGACGGTGAATCGAGCACAAGAGGACTCTATGAGTGACGAGGTGACGGTGCGATCGAGTCTTACGACGGTGGAGGGTACGACACAGCATTCTAACCACCCTACCCATGTCGTCCATGTCATTCCTTCTCAGCCCTCCGAAGCGGGGACCGTGACACCACTTCTTTCCCAAACCCCCCGTAGTCTTCAAGGGGTTCAAAACAACAACAATAATAATAACGCCTCTGGTGTGGACGACAGAGGCGTTGGAAATGTCAAAAAAGGAGGGACGACCCCGCGTATGGTCTCCCAGTCTGGCACTATACTTCACCCTCGTCAACGAAAGAAACAAGCCGTCAGTACCGCTAAGAGTGGTTCCAAAAATAATACTACGACAAAGGACGGTACAGCAGCTAAAACCACCACTAGCACAAAGAATAACAACAATAATAGTAGTACTAATGTGTGTCGTACCCCTCGCACCTTCAACCGTTCCTATGGTGGTACTGGTAACCTCACCCCACCCCCTGTCTCCTTGGCGACTCCACGAGATCAACTTCTCTCTCCACGAAACAACAATACTAATACTAATACTAATAATAACAATAATAATGGTTATACGGCGACGACGAATGCGAGCGGAAACTACGTGGTCCGCTCCACTTCAGCCCCTGCCTCACGAAGGGCCTCTCATATCGGCAACACCCCCTCCGCCGTCCGACGTACCGCCACCCCCTCCACCCCACACCGCTCTTCCCTCAACAATACACTCAGCTCTACGACCAAGAACACCACAGGACTGGTCTCCCCCAATCCCCTTCGTCGCTCATTGATCAACGCGGGGGACACCACCCCCCTGGGGGAAGGTATCCTGTCGAGGGACACCACCAGGATCGAGGAGGAGAAGGCCGACGGTAACAGTCCTTCCCGGCCACAGAAGGAGAAAAAGGCAGGAGCCACCCCACGGTCGACGCACACGGGTACCAAAAAGAAACCGGCCAAGTCAAAAGCAAGTGGCACGCCCCGTCAAACTAAAAAGGGCAGCAAAAAGGGGAAGAGCTCTGTGAGACAGTCCGTTGAGGGGGAGAGTGAACTCCGTGCCAGTCGTAACTCGGTGACACTAAATGACACGTTGAACGTTAATAACAGTCCGAACAAGGTCAGCGGGGATAAGAGCCCCACCTCTAGCGGTAGGCGAACGGTCAAGAATAGTTCTCAGTCGAGGAGTGGTAACAAGACAGATGCTCTCTCCCTCTCTTCCCCTGCCACCGATGGGGCTAGGAGGAGGGAGGCGTTACAGAGTTGGGTGAGCAAGGTGATCCGTTGGTGGACGGAGGCGAAGGAGAACTGGTTCATGAAGGAGGGACTACTACAAGTAATGGATGTAATGGTGCCCTACTTGGTTGCAGACGAAAAGAAAGAAGAAAACAGTAACAATAACAGTTCTCCTAACCACACAAAGGGGAAGGCCAACGAGGTGGAGCCCGTCATCGCGCAAACGTTTCACTCGTTATTGCTCAAAATTGTGTTTCCCGCTCTTCGAGAGGCCCAACTTCCTGTACGAGAGGCCGCCGTACGACTGCTAGAGCGTCTCCTACGGTTGAGTACCTCTCTGAGTGGTTTCGTGGTCGACCATGTTATCTCTACTCTTAGCACCTTTGACATGCCCAACCCCAAGGAAGTCCATCTTACCCCAGAAGAAGAGAAGACAGCGTACGCGGTGCAGGGTTACCTGCAGGTGATTTCTCTTCTTTCTCGTCTACATTTGATAGACCCCTCCAGCCCATCGATGATTTCAATCATCATGATCTACGCCGCCTACCCCGCCAGCTCTGTCCGTCAGTGTGTCGCAGAGGCCCTTCGTCCCCCTTCTTTTGATCTGTTTATCTTTCTTCTCCTACAGCTGGCCGAGTTCCCTTACAGTGAACCCCCACAGCCATGGCAGGCCGAGGAGACCGTTCTCATGACCCTTCAACAGCACTTGAAGTACTACCTGGCGCTGCCGGAGGGGTCGGTGGCCGCGGACAAAACCCCCAATACCCAAACCGTCTCCATCTCCTCGTCTATTCCCGTAGTCAGTAACATTCGCTACCACCGCTCCCGCTATTATCGCAATATGAACGATCTTATGCGCTACGTCGTCCTCGCTCTCATCTTTGCCTCTAACCCGACGAATAATCCATTCGAGGTCTCTCGAATGGGAGGAGAGGTACTGCCGTACGTGCTTCAGTTCTGGTGCCGTTACGCCGAAGATGAGACGGCGCTACAGGAAATGTTTCAGTCGGTAGAAACGACTATTATCGAGGAGGAAAAGGACGACGCGGATGAGGAACAGGAGGGGGAGCTGCTACAGGAGGAAAGGAAGTTAGTGAATAGAGTGGTGATACCGTCCATGTGGTGGTTCACTGCGATACGGAAGGAAAGGGAACGGTGTTTGGTCTTAAAGGAGAGCACAGAAAGGGGGTCGTTTCGGATGGAGATGATTCAACGTATCCTAGAGCGCCCGTCCCTCTCCCCACTTCTGCGTGGGTTTATTCTAGAAGAGGAGGAGGAGGAGAAAAAAGAAACCAGTAACTCTGGGAAACCCTGTCCGACGCTGCCGGTTGTGTTGAATATTATAGTGGCGTACTTCTCCGAAGAACTCCGACAGCTGCCTGCGACACCCCGACACGACTACGTCATCCAATATTTTCTTCAAGACGTCTTCTGGAGGACTCTCTTGAAAAGGGATCAAATCAGCCACGGCCTAAAGTTTACCCTCGACTCGCTTCCCAGCTTTCTCCACCTGCTCCAGGACGAGCACGGAGAGCTGTCCACGTCACTGGCCGTCTCCGTATTAGAAAGCATGGTGCCCCCTTTTCTCGCGTCCTTGGGAACCGTACAGCCTCACCTACAGTGCATTCTCCTCGCCGACCTCGCCACCCTCCTCCTGTCCAGTCCCCCCGCCGCCGTGCCCAAATACCGCTTTCTCTATCAAACCAAGTTTGCCGCTCCCGCCCTCCTGGACGGTGGGGAGGACTTAGTGTTGGGTTACACCTGGCTCCGTGGTCTGCATGAAGGGGCGCCCCACCACACGGAGTGGTCCCACCCTCCATTCGAGGGGCGGTCGCCTCACCAGTGTGGTCTAGGGAGCAGTGACCAGGCGGTCGTGGGGCGGATAAGGCGACAGCTAGAGGAGGTGCTGCTCGGTCAGCTCTACACCAACGGAGGGGTGGAGCTCAACGTCATTCGGGAGGTCCGCTCCCTCGCGGAGAAACTCCTCTACGAGGCCCTGATGGATAGTCCCCCCGAAGATGACAAGGTTCGACCGTTTCTGTGTAGTTTTGTCGCCGCACTACTTGAACGGCTGAATAAGGTGACCAAGAATACCTGGCTGGAGATTGTAAGGAAGGGGGACCCGACGTCGCTGGCAGCTTCTTCCGCCACCCCTGCCGCCGCTACCACCACGGGGAATAACCAAAGCAGCTATGACGACTGGGATGACGACGACGACGACGAGGCGGCGGTGGACGGGGTCAACGTGACCGATGAGATTCTATCCGCTACACAGTCTCTCTCCAGTCTCCTACGTCACCTCGGGGGAGACAGCGGTGCCGATACCCTTCGTAAAGTGTGCAAAGGCACCCCGACGATTCCAATGGATCAACTAGAGCTATTGTTGACCGTGTCCAGTACGTAATTGCCCAAAACAAAACAAAACAAAAAAGCAGTTCCTTTAAAAGAGATGCAGTGTATACTTTTTTGGTTAGGGGCGAAAGAAAGAAAGAAAAACAGCGCGTATAGGTTTGTTTGTTTGTGTTTGTATGTGTGTGTGTGAGTGTACTTTACTATTATTATTTTTACTATTATTATTATGCAAAATAGCACTTGTTTGCTGTAAAATATGCTCACATGCAAATAAAGTAATAAAGTTGTGAAGCACTACCTACTTAGAGTACATCTATATTACTTCCTGTACACAAATTAATTTTACTACTATAATTCCAATTACTACTATTAATATTACTAAAAACTCGCTGAAAAGGTAACTCTGTTCTAGGAGAAAAACTTTACAATTTGCAAGCAACAGCTCTTCCCTCCCCCGCTTTGTTTATAACTTTTCTTCTTCCCAATCTTCTTCCCACGTAAAGGACCTATTCTCAACACTACAGTACCATGTCTTCCCATTCCCAGGAGGATAGAAATACCCCGAAGGAAACTCTGAGAGAGGGCGACAGCGAGCGGCAGAGCCTCGAAGAAGCAAAAGACTGGAAGGCGTTGGAGAGTGCGTTAAGAAGAGAAATCGCAAAGAAGGAACAAGAGAATCGGCAGTTGAGAGCTCAGCTAAAAAAGGAAAGGAAAGAGGGTAAAAAGGGCAATGTGCAGGACGTAGCGCAGAGGCAGCGCGAGGAAATGGAAGCGGCGATAGAGGGGAGACTGCGACTCAGTCACGAAGGATTACACGCATTGCTGGCTACAATTGTAAATGACATGGAGGAGGTGCATAAAGATATATTATCCACCCTCTCCCAAGATCGACAGGAAAAGGAGAATCTGGCAGAGAATATGATACAAGCAATAACTGACGTTTTACAAGAAAACGATTACTATGCACAACGCAAAGACAAGTTAATTACTGAAAATAAAGAGCTGGAGATGAAACTCCAAGCTGTTATCAACGCGCAGGAGGTATTCAAACCTGAAATGCTACCAACAGGTCTACGGCTACTCCTCCTAAACCATTTGAAAAGTTCACAAAATTATTGTACTAAATGTCAAGAATCTTACCAAGTCACGTACAACTCTACTGAAAACGGGGCGGGGTCCCAAAGTACTCAGTATTTATCGAAATGGTTCAATGCATCCGAATTGCGTCGTTGTATGTCCTGTCTGGACTGTAACGTGTGTGAGCAGTGTTACACAAAGGCAAAGTGCTGTCCTCAGAATCCTTCCCATAAGTTGGAATTTTTTAGTATGTTTTTGTAGGACGGAATCATTCAGACACTTCCCAACACGTGACGAGCGGCGTACGGTGACGTTCTGCGGTTCTGACCGTCGAACAACCGACAATGCTCGATTGCTATAGTTTTTTAAGACAACTTTAAGTATGTGTTCAGTGTGTT
>JADNSB010000162.1:0-25214 GCA_019695575.1 Angomonas ambiguus | reverse complement strand
TCTTGGCCGTTTCGCCGTCCGTGATATGCGCCAGACCGTCGCCGTCGGCGTCATCAAGGCCGTGAACAAGAAGGATGGCAGCGGTGGTAAGGTCACCAAGGCCGCCGCCAAGGCCAGCAAGAAGTAAGTAGAAACGACAGTCTGACTGCGCTTTTTCTTTATTTCTTCCTTTCTTTTATGTTCTTGTTTCTCGATAAGAGATTAATAATAATAAACCAGTAAAGAATCTAATTTATTTCTAAGCAATTTTGATTGTTTTCCTACTCCTCTTTTCCTCGCGTGTACGTCGGCGGCTGTGGTAGGCCTGTGCGTGGTCACTCACCCTCCCTCGTCTCCTTTACTTGGACTCACTTTTCTTCCCTTTCTCCCTCTCATTTTTCCCTTTTCTTTCTCTTTCCCCCTCTCTTTCCTTCCGCCCCGCGTCTAGATTCATCAGGTTATTTTTCAAGCTAAACACTCAAAATGGGTAAGGATAAGGTTCACATGAACTTGGTCGTGGTCGGCCACGTCGATGCCGGTAAGTCCACTGCCACTGGTCACTTGATCTACAAGTGCGGTGGTATTGACAAGCGTACGATTGAGAAGTTCGAGAAGGAGGCCGCCGACATCGGTAAGTCTTCCTTCAAGTACGCCTGGGTGCTGGACAAGCTGAAGGCGGAACGCGAGCGCGGTATCACCATCGATATTGCTCTCTGGAAGTTCGAGTCCCCCAAGTCCGTGTTCACCATCATTGATGCCCCCGGACACCGTGACTTCATCAAGAATATGATTACCGGTACCTCCCAGGCCGATGCCGCCATTCTCATGATCGACTCTACTCAGGGTGGTTTTGAAGCTGGTATCTCCAAGGATGGCCAGACCCGCGAGCACGCTCTCCTCGCCTTCACCCTCGGCGTGAAGCAGATGATCGTTTGCTGCAACAAGATGGACGACAAGACCGTGCAGTACAGCCAGGACCGTTACAACGAAATTAGCAAGGAGGTCGGCACCTACCTCAAGAAGGTCGGTTACAACGTGGACAAGGTCCGCTTCATCCCGATTTCCGGCTGGCAGGGTGACAACATGATCGAGAAGTCCGAGAACATGCCTTGGTACAAGGGCCCTACTCTTCTGGAGGCCCTCGACACCCTCGACCCCCCGGTTCGTCTGGTGGACAAGCCCCTCCGCCTTCCTCTGCAGGATGTGTACAAGATCGGCGGTATCGGAACTGTGCCCGTCGGCCGTGTGGAGACTGGTGTGATGAAGCCCGGTGATGTGGTGACCTTTGCTCCCGCCAACGTGACCACTGAGGTGAAGTCCATTGAGATGCACCACGAGCAGCTCGCGGAGGCTGTCCCCGGTGACAACGTCGGTTTCAACGTGAAGAACGTGTCCGTGAAGGATATTCGCCGTGGTAATGTGTGCGGTAACTCCAAGAACGACCCCCCGAAGGAGGCTGAAGACTTCACTGCCCAGGTGATTATTCTGAACCACCCTGGTCAGATTAGCAACGGCTATGCGCCCGTGCTGGACTGCCACACGTCCCACATTGCGTGCAAGTTTGCTGAGATCGAGTGCAAGATCGACCGCCGTTCTGGTAAGGTGCTCGAGGAGGCCCCCAAGTCCGTGAAGTCCGGTGATGCCGCCATGGTCAAGATGGTCCCCCAGAAGCCCATGTGCGTTGAGATCTTCAACGACTACCCTCCTCTTGGCCGTTTCGCCGTCCGTGATATGCGCCAGACCGTCGCCGTCGGCGTCATCAAGGCCGTGAACAAGAAGGATGGCAGCGGTGGTAAGGTCACCAAGGCCGCCGCCAAGGCCAGCAAGAAGTAAGTAGAAACGACAGTCTGACTGCGCTTTTTCTTTATTTCTTCCTTTCTTTTATGTTCTTGTTTCTCGATAAGAGATTAATAATAATAAACCAGTAAAGAATCTAATTTATTTCTAAGCAATTTTGATTGTTTTCCTACTCCTCTTTTCCTCGCGTGTACGTCGGCGGCTGTGGTAGGCCTGTGCGTGGTCACTCACCCTCCCTCGTCTCCTTTACTTGGACTCACTTTTCTTCCCTTTCTCCCTCTCATTTTTCCCTTTTCTTTCTCTTTCCCCCTCTCTTTCCTTCCGCCCCGCGTCTAGATTCATCAGGTTATTTTTCAAGCTAAACACTCAAAATGGGTAAGGATAAGGTTCACATGAACTTGGTCGTGGTCGGCCACGTCGATGCCGGTAAGTCCACTGCCACTGGTCACTTGATCTACAAGTGCGGTGGTATTGACAAGCGTACGATTGAGAAGTTCGAGAAGGAGGCCGCCGACATCGGTAAGTCTTCCTTCAAGTACGCCTGGGTGCTGGACAAGCTGAAGGCGGAACGCGAGCGCGGTATCACCATCGATATTGCTCTCTGGAAGTTCGAGTCCCCCAAGTCCGTGTTCACCATCATTGATGCCCCCGGACACCGTGACTTCATCAAGAATATGATTACCGGTACCTCCCAGGCCGATGCCGCCATTCTCATGATCGACTCTACTCAGGGTGGTTTTGAAGCTGGTATCTCCAAGGATGGCCAGACCCGCGAGCACGCTCTCCTCGCCTTCACCCTCGGCGTGAAGCAGATGATCGTTTGCTGCAACAAGATGGACGACAAGACCGTGCAGTACAGCCAGGACCGTTACAACGAAATTAGCAAGGAGGTCGGCACCTACCTCAAGAAGGTCGGTTACAACGTGGACAAGGTCCGCTTCATCCCGATTTCCGGCTGGCAGGGTGACAACATGATCGAGAAGTCCGAGAACATGCCTTGGTACAAGGGCCCTACTCTTCTGGAGGCCCTCGACACCCTCGACCCCCCGGTTCGTCTGGTGGACAAGCCCCTCCGCCTTCCTCTGCAGGATGTGTACAAGATCGGCGGTATCGGAACTGTGCCCGTCGGCCGTGTGGAGACTGGTGTGATGAAGCCCGGTGATGTGGTGACCTTTGCTCCCGCCAACGTGACCACTGAGGTGAAGTCCATTGAGATGCACCACGAGCAGCTCGCGGAGGCTGTCCCCGGTGACAACGTCGGTTTCAACGTGAAGAACGTGTCCGTGAAGGATATTCGCCGTGGTAATGTGTGCGGTAACTCCAAGAACGACCCCCCGAAGGAGGCTGAAGACTTCACTGCCCAGGTGATTATTCTGAACCACCCTGGTCAGATTAGCAACGGCTATGCGCCCGTGCTGGACTGCCACACGTCCCACATTGCGTGCAAGTTTGCTGAGATCGAGTGCAAGATCGACCGCCGTTCTGGTAAGGTGCTCGAGGAGGCCCCCAAGTCCGTGAAGTCCGGTGATGCCGCCATGGTCAAGATGGTCCCCCAGAAGCCCATGTGCGTTGAGATCTTCAACGACTACCCTCCTCTTGGCCGTTTCGCCGTCCGTGATATGCGCCAGACCGTCGCCGTCGGCGTCATCAAGGCCGTGAACAAGAAGGATGGCAGCGGTGGTAAGGTCACCAAGGCCGCCGCCAAGGCCAGCAAGAAGTAAGTAGAAACGACAGTCTGACTGCGCTTTTTCTTTATTTCTTCCTTTCTTTTATGTTCTTGTTTCTCGATAAGAGATTAATAATAATAAACCAGTAAAGAATCTAATTTATTTCTAAGCAATTTTGATTGTTTTCCTACTCCTCTTTTCCTCGCGTGTACGTCGGCGGCTGTGGTAGGCCTGTGCGTGGTCACTCACCCTCCCTCGTCTCCTTTACTTGGACTCACTTTTCTTCCCTTTCTCCCTCTCATTTTTCCCTTTTCTTTCTCTTTCCCCCTCTCTTTCCTTCCGCCCCGCGTCTAGATTCATCAGGTTATTTTTCAAGCTAAACACTCAAAATGGGTAAGGATAAGGTTCACATGAACTTGGTCGTGGTCGGCCACGTCGATGCCGGTAAGTCCACTGCCACTGGTCACTTGATCTACAAGTGCGGTGGTATTGACAAGCGTACGATTGAGAAGTTCGAGAAGGAGGCCGCCGACATCGGTAAGTCTTCCTTCAAGTACGCCTGGGTGCTGGACAAGCTGAAGGCGGAACGCGAGCGCGGTATCACCATCGATATTGCTCTCTGGAAGTTCGAGTCCCCCAAGTCCGTGTTCACCATCATTGATGCCCCCGGACACCGTGACTTCATCAAGAATATGATTACCGGTACCTCCCAGGCCGATGCCGCCATTCTCATGATCGACTCTACTCAGGGTGGTTTTGAAGCTGGTATCTCCAAGGATGGCCAGACCCGCGAGCACGCTCTCCTCGCCTTCACCCTCGGCGTGAAGCAGATGATCGTTTGCTGCAACAAGATGGACGACAAGACCGTGCAGTACAGCCAGGACCGTTACAACGAAATTAGCAAGGAGGTCGGCACCTACCTCAAGAAGGTCGGTTACAACGTGGACAAGGTCCGCTTCATCCCGATTTCCGGCTGGCAGGGTGACAACATGATCGAGAAGTCCGAGAACATGCCTTGGTACAAGGGCCCTACTCTTCTGGAGGCCCTCGACACCCTCGACCCCCCGGTTCGTCTGGTGGACAAGCCCCTCCGCCTTCCTCTGCAGGATGTGTACAAGATCGGCGGTATCGGAACTGTGCCCGTCGGCCGTGTGGAGACTGGTGTGATGAAGCCCGGTGATGTGGTGACCTTTGCTCCCGCCAACGTGACCACTGAGGTGAAGTCCATTGAGATGCACCACGAGCAGCTCGCGGAGGCTGTCCCCGGTGACAACGTCGGTTTCAACGTGAAGAACGTGTCCGTGAAGGATATTCGCCGTGGTAATGTGTGCGGTAACTCCAAGAACGACCCCCCGAAGGAGGCTGAAGACTTCACTGCCCAGGTGATTATTCTGAACCACCCTGGTCAGATTAGCAACGGCTATGCGCCCGTGCTGGACTGCCACACGTCCCACATTGCGTGCAAGTTTGCTGAGATCGAGTGCAAGATCGACCGCCGTTCTGGTAAGGTGCTCGAGGAGGCCCCCAAGTCCGTGAAGTCCGGTGATGCCGCCATGGTCAAGATGGTCCCCCAGAAGCCCATGTGCGTTGAGATCTTCAACGACTACCCTCCTCTTGGCCGTTTCGCCGTCCGTGATATGCGCCAGACCGTCGCCGTCGGCGTCATCAAGGCCGTGAACAAGAAGGATGGCAGCGGTGGTAAGGTCACCAAGGCCGCCGCCAAGGCCAGCAAGAAGTAATTTGAAAAGAATCTTACTTTTATTTAAGTTAATTTTTTATTTCCTATTTATTATAATTTTTTTTTTTCCTTCTTGGTTTGTTTAGACGTTCTGACGTAGTTACTTTAGCATTGTTGCTAAAGGTGCTGTGGTGCTTGAATGCTGCTAATTTTTTTCCTTTCCCTTTTTTTCGTTCTTTAGTTAAGAGTTCAGTGTCCACTACAATGGGAGCTTGGCTTACTTCGCTGAAGCAGACGTTGGGTCTAATTCCTGTAGAGAAGAAAATTAGAGTTCTTATTTTGGGTCTTGATAACGCTGGGAAGACTTCTATCCTGTATCGATTGCATTTAGGGGATGTGGTGTCAACGGTACCTACGGTCGGTTTTAACTTGGAAACGTTGGAGTATAAGAATATATCGTTTGAGGTGTGGGATTTGGGAGGCCAAACTGGGATTAGACCCTACTGGAGATGCTATTTTAATGACACAGACGCTATTATCTATGTCGTAGATAGTACCGATAGGGATCGCCTTGGGGTTGCGAAGCATGAACTGTATGCCCTTCTTGATGAAGATGAGCTGAGGAAGAGCCTTTTGCTTATTTTTGCCAATAAACAAGATCTCCCGGAGGCGGCAAGTGAGGCGACGATTGCTCAGCAGCTGGGTGTCACTTCCATCAGTAACCGTACCTGGACCATCGTGAAGAGCAGCGCTAAAACAGGCGACGGATTGATTGAGGGAATGGATTGGCTTGTCGACAAGTTAAGAGAGCAAGGGGTTACCTCCTCCACCTAGATGTGTCAAAAGTTGGTTTTGGAATCGGAATCTGGGCCCACTTTTCGTTATTTTTTTCTGTATTGTTGCAACTGTACGAGTATATGTGTTAGTTATAACTTAATCTGGGTTTTCTTCTCTTTTTTTTTTTGGATGTATTTTTTTTTTTCTCTCTTCTCTCCTTTTTTTTTTCTGCTTATTTCTGTACACGTCTAAACAAAGATATGGATTATTATGCGCTTCAGGATACATTGAGTGTCGAACCCGCAACAGTACGTGTGGAGTCACGTTATCAACTTAGGGAGCAAATAGGAAAAGGAACCTATGGCGTTGTGTGGACGGCTCAAAAGAAAAATGGATCGGATACGCTTTACGCGGTCAAACAGATCAACAAAAAGAAAGCAGGAGAGCGCGGACTAAAAGAAATAATGGGTGAGGTGGAAACAATGAGTTTATTAAGTCACCCCAATATTGTTCGACTAGAGGAAACCTTTCAGGACGAGGGAAACCTGTGGATTGTAATGGAGTATGTGCATAATGGTGAATTACAGGACATGTTAAAGGAGAATACACTGTCAGAAACCACAGTAAGACGAATTATTACTCAATTACTTATGGCAATTGAGTATATACATGATAGAGGAGTGGTGCATCGAGACCTTAAGCCGGCCAACTGTTTAGTGACGCTGGATGGGACGGTAAAGATATCCGATTTTGGCTTTGCCGTGTTGGCTGGAGCGGATCAGTGTCTTAGTACCTACTGCGGAACGGTGGCTTTTATGGCCCCAGAGATACTGTTAGAGAAGAATTATGGTAAACCAGTGGACATGTGGGCGCTGGGGGTGATCACGTACTACATGTTTCTTCAGCGTTATCCTTTTAGAGGTCCCTCCTCCGATGCCCTGAAGACGGCGATTGTGCTCCATAAGAGTGATGTGGAAACAAGCGAAAAGCTGTGTCAGTTTCCGTTGATGCAGGATTTTATTTCCAATCTGCTTCACCCTGATCCTAATAAGCGCCTCACGGCAAAAGAGGCACTCAAACATCCTTGGATAAAGTCGGGTATAGAGGCGTTGTACAGTAGAACCTCTCTCTCCGCTCCACGGGCGACGGAGGAGAAATCTTCATTGACTCTCTTTCGTTCCGCAGTGATGGTGGTAATTGCGGCCCATCGGCTGTTGTACTTTCAAAAATCTCACATACTAGATAAAAAGAACTGTAGATCGTTTCGTATCCTATATAACTTTCACTACTTAATCACAGGCAGTTATGAACCACCCGATCCCAAGCTAAATTGCAGTCGCATGTTCGCAAGTGCTCCGGATGCGGTGAATGAATTGCTGCCCATGATCTATTCTAGTAAAACCATAAGTCACGTGGACTTGAGTCACAACCGTATCAGCAGTCTGAGCACCGTTCAGGGCTTTTTAAAGGTGATAAGTGGGCACCCCAGCGTACGAACGGTGAACCTCTCTCACAATCCCATCCCCGCCGTGGCTGGTAGAGGCCTTATCCGACTGGTCCGTAACCCGTCTTCACGGATCGTTCAGATTGACGTCTCGGACACCCACATCCCCCCTGACACTATTCAGCAGATCCAGTCTCTGCTACAAGAGAGACACACCACTGGTGTCTTCCCAGACACCTACAACTCGGAGAGACCCAACTCTGGCGTTCACACCTCTTTTGGGCTACCGGACGCAACTCACTCCGCAAGAAGCAGCGCAAAAAAACGCACACCTGCAACCTCTTCTACCCCCAGCGTAAGTGGCAGTGCTGGTAGTCAAAAAAAAGAACTCACCCGACTGCCACCTCTGCCACGTAGAGCGGTAACTCGAGGTAGGAAATAGTTATATAAAACTAAAATGTATATTCTGTTATTATCCAATTTGTACAGTCCATTTATTTTCCCCTTTTTCCTTCTATCCTTAACTTTTTTTTTTCCTTTTGCACAACTTTATGAAGTATGATGCGGGATTCATAACGTTGCCAACTGCTCCTTCCTATAAGGTTTGTTCTCCCCTTTTCTCCTTTTTTTTTTTCATCATTTCCAACGGACAAGGTAAAGAATGCAGCGATTTCTCAGGCGTCATGCGCAAAGGTGTAGTGGTTGTGGTGGCATCCACACCCAGAAGCATTTTATAACGACGGGAGACAGTTATAGTTATAAGCCAGGACGCGTGACCAAGTTTTTTCGCTTTATTTATCAGACTATAGCCCCGTCGAAAATGAAGAAGCGAGTTGCCTCAAAGATGCTCTCTGGGATGGAGGAGGCAGAGGCACTAGAGCGGGAGCAAATGTGGCTGAGGAAACACGGTTCCCCGCTGACGGTGTTGGGCCTTCCCGACCATGCGGAGCTCTCGGAGGTCCGTGCCCGATATAGAAATCTAATCTTGGAGACACACCCCGATACGGCGACGAATCCCAATAATACGCTGTCGGGTGAGAATGAGTATGCGATACTTCAAACCGCCTATCAGATGGCCACCCAACCGCTCAGTCTATGGCACCGCAACGGCTCATCACCTGTTCTCTACCGACAGCTTCTCCTTCAGTCCAAAAAAAAAGTAGGACGAGTGAATAAAGTAACCGCATTCGCCATATTCTCCTACTTTATCATGGGTCTTATAGGATTGTTCTTTTCTTACGTCATAGTAACGAACGCACTGGAGGCAGCCTTACGATTTTTTGACCCCGAGTTTTATCACTTTATGATCCATCAGGAGAAGGAAGAGGCGCGGAAGCGGGAATTAGGCGAGACAGTGGACTCTGATCCGAAGCGGTTGGCCCCCACGGCGGTTCGACGTCTGCTATACCCTGGTCGGTACATTCATGGGGACGGAGAACCTAAATAAATAATCACAGCTTAAATTTCCCTTTTTCGAATAATAATAATAAACAGTAATATATATGTTTGGCGTGAGTGACAAAGAATCCCAAAGACAATGAATGTCGAACAGCACAGGTTACAGTTCTCTCTCCCTCTCTTTTTCCGTCGAAGAACTTTTCGTAGGTTTAAAAGGAAAATAGCAGAAAAAAAATAATGAAGGAAAACAAAACCAACTACATCACAATTTATAACACACAACGATCACGGTCCACCCAGACGCTTATTATCCTTTAGGTAGGCACGGAGGCCCACGGTGAGTAGAGGCTGGCCGTGTAGTACCACCATTGGTGACACCGCCGGTGCATGAAGTCGCTCCCCTCGCCATCCACCGCTGATATTTGCCCCTCTCCAATCGTCACACGATGACAGATCTGTTGTAAAGGCGTACTGGCGGTTGTAAAACCTGTTACCCCCTCTGTTGCGATCCACAGATCATTTGCAACTCTTCACAGATTTCCCCTCTTGTTTACTTTTGAATACACTCCGCGTGCATTGTTCAGTTGTTCATGTGTGTGCGTTCTTTAAGTGAATTCTGTTTTGAAAATTCAATTCTTCTCTCTCTCTCTCTTTCTCTCTGTTCAACCCTCAAGGCAGACCCAACTATTAATTTTTTATTTTGTTGCTGTTTTCTTTTCCTTTCGGGTCTTTCATTCTTTGGGAGTATATCGTCCCCAGTAAATGGACTGCTCTTCTCGTGTGCCGCTTTTGGAGAGAAGTAAAAGTGGCAGCAGCGAGGATGCCTTCGAGTTGGGTGAATCATTCGAGGTTGGCCAGTACAAACTGTCCTCTTGCCCCATTTGTTTAGAGCGATTTACCGTCGGCAACCCCGCCATTATAGTGTGCTGTCGCCATGGGTTTCATCTCCAGTGCTTGGAATCTTGGCGCCAACGGTCTTCACAGTGTCCGGTGTGTTGGCGGAAACTCCACCGAAAGGGGGAACACATCATGAGCGCCGCAGAGACGCACCCAAGAGGAGGGAAGGGCCCGCTGCCGGGAGAGGGATCTTCGCTGGTGGGTCCCTCCGAAGAGGAGATGGACGACCCCAGGACTGTGGATTCCTTCTGTACCAGACTATGCCGTTGCTTCTGCCTAACAGAGAGTTGGTCGGAGGAGGACTTGGAGTAGAGAGTAGGACACCCTACTCATGACATGACACACCCACCGCTACGGAGTGGAGTGTTGAAACGTAAAAAGTGCTGTTATTACCATAATTGTTATCAATATTTAGCTCTTCATCTATTCGCACGCTTATTCGTTAACTTTCATCTACTGTTAGTTTCAATGCGTTTTATCACATCTTTTTTTTTTCTCCCCTTTTCCATTTCCTCCTTTCTTTCGGTTAAATAATAATAATAATAATAATTGAAAAGCGCTACCACAACATTAAATAATAATCACCATCCCCATCCCATCTACTACCTGCTTTTAAATAGCGTAGATAGTGAAACGGATTCACAGAAATACAATAGAATACCATGCCCAAACGTGGCCCCGACCCGAAGTGGGCGCTCGTCATTACCTGTGTGCTGAGCCACTTCCCACTTCTTCTGGTCGTATCCCTCTTAAAGAAGCGAAAGCACCTTTTTGAAATGTGTATGGTGTGTTTCTCATTTGTGGTGTCCTTTATGTACCACCTAAGTGAAAGTCTACAAACCAACTCCTTCTTTTTAACAGAGCAGCAGTGGCACCAGCTAGATAATGTTGGGGCCATCACCTGCACCTATGGCGCGTGTGTGCTGCTTGCCTGCTTAGACCGAGAGACCACTACCGTTCTTCAGTGTTTGGGTTTCTGTGTTACCCTTATTGTACAACAAGGGAGGCCGTGGGAGGAGATCTACACGATAGTACCGGTGGCGGTAGGGATCAGTATTCCTGTTATCGTGTATACATTGAGGATTAGGATATTTCGACAATGCGTCTTTGTAAAGATGTTTTTGAGCGGTCTTGCCATGGGTGTGCTGGCGATATTCTTTTTTATTTTAGGATTAGATGATAAGAATGACCCTTGTCGCATCTTTCATGGATTGTTTCATGTGTTCATCGCTCTTTGCTTTTACACCATGTTGGGTTCTATTCGTCAACGGAGGGACGTTTCAGATTTTCCAAAAGATAACTCTTTTGAGACGGTGTCCGTCCCTATTAACGTTTAGTCTGCCATCCGGAATCGCACATATAAATATATATATATATATATATATACTAATCTATTTTTTTTTTTTTTTCTTTGCCCACGATATAAATACTAGCTCCTATGGTCCAGCTTGGCCTAGTATGGTACCCTCTCTCCCTTCTCTTTCACCCCCTTTCTCGATTTCTTTAAAAGGTAAAAGAGAATAAACAAGGTTGAATAAACATTCCGCTAATAGTAATATCAAAACACAAACAAACATACAAACAAGCAAAAATATGTTATCCCTTCTTGCCGGTTGTATTTCGGTACTCCTTTGCCTGGTTTCTGGTTTTGTTTCAGAGACTTCGAAGGAGCAGATATATTTGCTGGAGCAGCGTGGGTTGTTAGAGGCAGACGATTTCCCTCACGAGGTGACCCGGTATCTGGCCGATAGACCCTCTACTTCCACTCTCCAGCAAATGGCACCGCGGTCCCTCAAACGAGTTTTACTGGACAAGAAAATCGATTGCAAGGACTGCCTGGAACGGAAAGATTTAGTGGACAGGGTGTTAAAGTCCTATCACAAAGGCTCCGACGATGAAAACGTCTCCCTCCTTCTTTCCCACTCCGACAACATTGTACTCTTCTCTGAAGGGGCAAATGAAAATCTGAAATTTATTGGCGATGTGTTAGGGGACTTGAACTGTGTCGATATGTTGGATGGCTCGGTTCACTGTTTCCCCACCGAAGAGTGAAGGAGGAGCTGCAGGAACCGGCTGTCTTCTCTTTTTCCCCTAAGTTACTATCGATAGGTATGGGCTTATTTTTTTTTCTCGAATCATCTGCTGTTACGGTATTTACCCAATGATTATATTCCACCGCGTTTTTTTTTGTTTTTCATTCCTTTCTGTTGCTCACTCGTTCCCTTTCATTTCATTTACGTTCTACTGCTTTCTTTCTACACCCCCCTTTTTATTTTTATCTTTTATTAGTCTTAAACAAGTGAATTTTTTTTTAAAAATTTCCAATGTCCGATGCCTTTTGCCGTAATGCAGAGTCCCACGTGATGCGACGGGATTACAGCAAAGCCCTTACCGAGCTGGCGGAGTACGGAGCGAACTATACCACCCCCTCCCTGGAGCTAGCGCTTCGGGTGGCGCTGGAGCACAACCCAAGCAACGCGGTAAAAACACTGCCCGCCATCTTCAAAAATTACTTCAACAAGACACGAACCTTTTCCAACAACGAATCGGTCAAGAATGAAATGTGTGACATCACGTTGGCGTTTATTCGTGCACACTGCGAAAAAATGTCGGACAACATACAAAAAATGGTACAAGAACCGACGGATGCGGACCGCGCCCTAGCGGCCCTGCTGGGAATCCCTCTCGAGGCACGCGCTGACGAGATATTCAAGGCACCTACGCAAAGTCTAGTAGTGGCTATTGCGGGATCCTTTTTTGACTTCAAAGTCTACTGGGGTTCTTTTAAGGTGACATTCCCCATCTACAACAAAGCCTTTCTCGCCCTCTTTGACATTTGCGAGATTTACCAGCTCAACATACTACCCCAAATTACCACGTTCTTGGTGAGAACGTACAACAATCTTATCACACCACCTATGGAATATAACGGGGCGCAAAACATGCAGTCCAAGCGGTACTCCAACGACAAGAAGGAACTATTCAAGACCAACTCGCTAGTTTCTTGCGCAATCGAAACCCTCAGTAAGCTTTTGAACAAGCTGACCGAACTGCACTTGAGAAAATCAGCGTGGACGGTTATGAAGTGTCTTAATAGCATCAATAAACATCTGTTGAGTGCCTCGGCGACGAATGAAATCGATCGTCAGGCATATGTGAGCGGTCAGATGGCCATCGCCAGTTTTTTGTGGGACATTGAAAAGTACACGCATCACGCATACAGTCTCAACTCTGTCGTGACAATGGACAATGCGAATCGTGGAGCTCTCCTGTCCCAGTGGATCCTCGCCACCCTGTGCTGCGAGGACGTCCGTGAAGAGGAGGAGGTCACTGAGGATTCCGATCTGAACGACGTGTTTGACGAGAACGCATCGTCGCCAAAGTATGTGCTCAGTCAGCTGCAACTCTCACTCCACACCTTCCGCGCCATTGTTGACCCAAAGGTGTATCAGTTCTTTGAGGATATGCTCAATCCCGAGCTGGAGGATTACCTACGCCTCAGCAAAGCCTTGGAGGAGATTATGCAGCACAACCCTACCTTTCGCCCGTACGAGCAGAAACTACGTCAAACCATTCTAGAGCGGCAGTTGTTGTGTGCGTCCAAGAAGGCCAGTCATGTCTCGGCAGACAGCTTCTTCTCCACCCCACCGTCCGAGGCGGAGTTCCTATCCACGTTCAACAGCGTGGTGAGGAGTAAGAAAATCTCACTGGATATCGACTGCCGAAGTCGCTCCGTCTTTTTGAAGAGCTCGACAAAGAATAAAATCATTTCAACCATTGAAACGCTTTCAAAGAAATTGGAAAACTCCGTCCCTCCTACCAAGCCGGTCAACCTCGCCGTTTTTAATGTGCCGGCGTCTACATCGCCGAAACTTGAAATCACACTGGCAGATTTGACCGAGGCCAGTCAGCGAAGCATCCACCTTCACATTCTCGGGGAAACCAGCTTCTCTTCCTTAAAGACTCGCCAGGAGGCAAGAAAACAAGAGGAGATTGCCAAGAAGGAAGAGAAAAAGAAACAGAGAAAGATGGAAGAGGAACGGAAGCGGGAGAAGATTAAAGAACGTGAAGACGCTAAACTTCGGAGAATGTACAACGAGCGGGTTCGTCAAGAGCGGTCTCTTTTGGTACTCAAGCGTCTTCGAGACAACTACCCCGGTTTTAAGGTGGACGACAGTGTTGCTTTGAACAGCGACGCCAACACCTTTGAAGACACTCTCACGGGACTTCTTGCCGACTACCTTCGCAAGCGTCACACCGCCGACATGAGGGAGCGTCTGAAGCAGAATGTGGTGGAGGTGGCCTTGCGGGCCGTAGAGGTGCCCAAGCGGGAAGCGTTCAATCGAGAGAATGCGGCCGCGCGCCAGGCGGAGGTGGCCGCTTCGCGAGCCAACTTTTTGGCCCAACACCGAGAGGAATACGACCGACAGTTGCAGGAAAAGAAGGCCCTCCAGAAATTTATCAAGGACGCTCATGCATTCGAACAACAGACGACAAAGGCTACTGGAAAGGCATCGAAGCGGGATGAACAAGAAGACCTTCTTCTACGTGAGAAGCAGCGTCTGGAAGCAAACCAATAACACAATAACCCTAATAGCAATAATACAAATAAGTCTATTCTCTCTCTCTATATATATAATAAAAGAAACTTTAATCTAAGTAATTCAATTCAGTGTGTTTCTGTCTCTCTTTTTTTTCGTTTTTTTTTTCTTTTTTTTGTTTTGTTTCGTTTGTTTTTCTACTCATCCATCTATACTTATCTTCTTTCCCACTCCTCCGTTTTAAAGTTTTTTTTTTTTTCCACTTCAAACTTACCAAACACTCTACACGATGCGCGACGTTATTTTGCCTACACCTTGGTCAGGCCGGTTGCCAGCTTGGTAACGCATGCTGGGAGCTTTTTTGCCTCGAGCACGGCATCGCTTTCCAGTGGAGGGATACTTCTCCCCGGCTGGGTAGAGATAAACGTTTGAGAGGAATCATAGAAAGTTTATTGGTGAGAGGGGGCGTCGAGCGCAACCCGGGACCCACCAGCTACTTCATGGCGAAGGGGGTCACGGATGCGGACCTGGCGAGGACTTATCTTCGCCTCGCCAAGACGTCCATGGAGGCGGTGGATGAGGCCACCGAATACACGCGCCGTTACCCACGGTCGCACTTTGCCACCCTCACCCCCGCAACCTTCTGGGAAGGGCTCAAGCGGAGCCCCACGGAGGACCGAAGAAGGGCCCTGATTGAGGCGCGTCTGATGAGATTAGACGCCCTTAAGCAATTGAGAAACGCCGACCGCTTGGCGAAGAGGGCGGGCAACGCCCCCGGCGGTGAGACGGACGGACCTGGACCCAAGCTACAGCCCACAACAAACAGTGCCCCCGGAGCCAAGGAAACTACGTCGAAGGTGGAGGCAGAAGAGATCAAGGCACAGGTCGAGGGTCCACCGAGTGCACCTCCCACGACCCCCAAGAAGAAGAAGAATGGGGGAAAGAGGAAGAAGGACGTGGAGATTCCCCCCCTACAGAACAGTAATGCCCGTCGGGAGGTCCCTCCCTCCAAGGTGGAGGAAGAGAGTGAGGATGGAGTCCCCACTTTACCAGCCCCCGCACCCACGGAACCCTCACCGCCCTCTCGGGAGAATAATGAATCCCAGATGGCAGAGATGATGAGGTTACTGCTGCAAATGCAGCAACAAGTGGCTCAGTCCCGGGAACAGACGCAGGAGCAGCTACAACAGATGCAGCAACAGGCGTCACAGACGCAGGAGCAGCTACAACAGCTGCAGCGGATGCAGCAGGGAACTCAGCAGTCCCAGGAAAGGCTGCAACAGCAAGTGGCTCAGTCCCTGAGCGCCCAGGTGGCCCGCCAAGAGGCGTTCGAGGGTCGGATGGCGGCGGACCGCACCGAGATGGTTGGGTTTGTGCGTAGGGTGGAGGCGTGGGGCCACCGGATAGAGCGTCGTTTGGAGGATATTGAAGCATATCACCCCCTCCGGATCGCAGACGTAGATCCTACCCTCCTTCCACTACCACCTCTACTTGACACGCCAACCTTCGAGGAGGTGGTGGAGGACCCTGTGGTTTCCCTTCCCAGACTGGAGGCGGGAGAGGTGGAAGCACCTTAAAGGGTGATCACCCCCCGTCCTTTACGTGTTCAGAAGTATAATTCAAGAGATGCAGTCCATCTTATGGGAACAACAGGAGGCTCTCCAGAGAGGAGAGAAAGAGAAGTTGCTGGACCGCAGCGAACGCAGAGCACTCCAGTGAAGAACGAGGAGGAGGACCGGGACCACCCAAACGCTCTACCTGCCTAGCGAGGCATCCACAGAAGTGTAGGGGACGGGGCAGTTGCGGAAAGGGTGGCCCCACAATATATTATTTCACAGAGCAGAACGCACCCCCCCTACGTAAAAGGGAGAGGTTCTTGAGTTAACCTACACCATAGAGGATCGCGAGGGGGGAGGAAACCGCACTCAGACCCTACTTTCAGTCACTTTTCCTCTTTTCTACCTTTTTTTTTTAGCGGGTCAATTCAAAATGTTTTCTTTATTTTTCGGGGTTTAATAGAGATGTCGTCTATACTTTGTGGTTATTACTGTATTTTCAACAGCGGCTAAACCGTTTCGTTTTTTTTTTTTGTCTAAACTGATTCGAAAGTGTTTTTGATCAACATAAACATTCTTTCACTGTTCAGGTTTATTATACATATTAACAGAATAAGGGACCCAAAGCGTGTGAAGGCTATGGGGGAGAAGACTCCTCTCTACTAAGCATTCTCAGGCCACAGGGCTGGAAAATAAATGTGTATTTTTCCCCTAACGGGTTTTAATGTTAATTTATTTTTCAAATTATAAATATTATACTATAAACCTAGTAATTACACAGATTAAAGAACTATAGAACCTTATATATAGGCGGTTATCAACCTCTCCATCCTCCTTCACTACGCTCCGCCAGCTCTGGCAGAATCGAAGGCACGAGATGGAGAACCTGCATATCGTATAATTAAACTTATAAAAATAGTATAGTAGAGAGAAGAGAATAGATGAACTTGACCTACAGAGATCTCTCAGAACTTGTACTATCCTTTTTTTCCTTCTTCTCCTTTCTCTCTTATGTAATAGCGTAGCAAAGGTATTCACATTTGGAACCATCTTGTTCCAGTAATGTGCGACACCTGGGAACAGCTAAGGAGGGCTTTACCAAAACGTACTGGCGCGGTGGTCACGAGTTCAGTTTGATGTTGTCTGAAGGACTCGCAATTTACCTTTAATAGTGTGCACTGTTTCTACAAAGATGTATCTTTTCCGTAGTCCGACTCATTCTACGTACTGCTTTACGCTGCTTTCCTTGTTTATTTTTAATGGAGCCGTGTGTGTGTGTGTGTGTGTGCCTTTTAGAGAATTTGTTTTTGAAGAGGACCGCCTCCTTTTTCCCCATTTGTCCATCCTAGATCCTATTTGAGAGTCGTTTACTTGGGTGCAACCGTCAATGATGACAGCAAGATTAAAGATGGGAAGGGTATTCCGAAACGGTTATTGTGGTGGAGTGCTTCTTCAGCCTCGTGTCACTTCACACCGGTTTATAGTGACTGACGCTGGTAGGTGGTGGAGTGGAGGGAAGTGCTCGCGGAGGGAACTAGGGGAGTCGTACCGACCACTCTGGAGTGGCACCTAAACGCCCCCATTTGGAAACCGGATAATTCCGTCCACCTTTTGGGCTCGGGGGTGGTTTGTCGCGTAGTTTCGTGCTGGTCGGCGGGTTTGTCTCAAGGCGTTTTGGGGTGTGGTGTGATATCCCCCTTTCCTTCCTCTCCCTTCACACTGTAGGGTAGAGTCGCAACAGTGTCGATCGGGACTCTTTTATCTCAATGGGATTCTGAGTAGAAATCGCCGATTTGGCGAAAGTGCACACCACACCACGAAGAAGGGACTGGACTTGCCGGAATAAAGTGGAACCAGTCGGATTGGGAGAGAATCACACTGAACTGGTTGCCTTCACATGACGACTTGTTTTACTCAATTCTATAAGTGGGATCGAAACAAAGCAGAGTGTCTTTACCCTGGGCGAGTTGATCTGGAGAGGAGTTGGGGTGTGTGGGGTGTACTGATGTTCTCCTGTGTGCGCCCACACCCCTGTTCACTTCTATAGTTGCTTTATGGGGTTTCAACATTTTTTTTTTTAAACCGCTTCCACTCACCTCTCCGTGTGATGACATAGCCCCTCGTGAACGAGGTTTCCAGTACATACTATTTTTTTTTTTTTTAATCAGCTCTAGTTACTGGGGAATAAAATAGAATGAACGGCGCCTCACTCTGCCACTGAAGCAACCATTTCTACGTTGCTTCTGGTATATAGTTTTTTTTTTTTTTGAGGTGTAATCTCGCTTTATATTTCTTATCTCACCCTTGACCGTCTTTATCGTGTATACTGGTCTACAATTTTCCTTTTCTTTTACCTTTCTCTGTAGTATTGTACCCAACAGCGTTAGAGTGGAAAAGTAAAGTTTGTTACAGGCGAACAGTACGACAAGAACGTATCATGAAACGAACCAGCTCGGCTCCAGAGGGAACATTAACTGAAATTAGTGAAAAGGAGAGGTACCTCCAAAAGCTGCTTGCAGATAACGAAAAAATAGAGTGTAAAATTAAGAAGACAGAGGAAGAAATCGAGAAAACTTCGGAGAAGATACGCGAGATCGAATTGGAGCTCTTAAAGTAAGGAGTTTTCTTTTTTACTTTTGAGACATTTCTTACACGGCATCTTTTAAAGAGAGAGCACTTTCCTTACTGTTGGACCTCCCCCCCCCCCCTTCCCCCGTCCGGTGTGTCTCTTTACCAATATCGGCGAACGAAAAAAAAAAATGACACACTACCTGTAAAAAAATTTATGGTGGGATGAAACAGTGCTACTTGGTAAAATAATTTCATCATAGAAGCAGAACATCCAGCTGCTCCTTTTATAGCACTTTTAGACAAAGAACTTGGGGAAGAAGTCACCGTAATGTGTTTCGTGGGGATTTCAAATTGTGGTGTTCGGTTTTCTACTCTACTATGTTGGAGAAACAGTACATACTATAGGGCTACAGGGGTTACCATCCCTACAAAGGCCTGTAGCGGTGTACGCTCCTTTTTTTATTTTTTCCTTTTTTCCCTTTCTACCTCTAACGGTCAAGTAAAGTGTAAATGAAAAGGTTGTTCTTTGGGAGGGGTATTTTAAAAACACATCGTTGTTGCATACTTCCCTACTGATTTGCTGCTCCATACACTCCACTACATAAGAAGTTTCCACACCAGATGATTGCGAACCAAGGGTGCTAAATTTCACCCTTGTATAAGGAGATTATAAACAAATAATCAAAGACGAGTATTTGTTATTATAGGGTTATTATTTTGTACTTTAATTGTATTTTTAGTAATGCGTTGTAGTTATCTATTTGATCTCTCTTTCTCCCTTACGCGCAATTGTCAATTTCGTTTCTTTAATAGGTTCAAGTTTAAGCCCACTAGTTTTATAGTAGCTTTTTTTTTTTTACTCTAAATTCTCGAAGAGTACATTTTGTCTACTCTTAAAATCCGACATACTAAATACAAATGTATCGATTTTCCACCCATCCCGCGGGACGGAAGACAACTCTTCTTTTTCTACTACTATTGAGTTTGCCCCTCTCCCCCCTTGTCAGCGGTATGAACATGAATCTTGCAACAAGTGGCACTCACCCGAACGTCGTATTCAAAGATCAATTTAACAGCGTGAGTGTAAACTTACAGACTCCACTTTTTCTTCGATTTACGAATTCCCAAATATATAATGGGATGGTGACGTTCTACTTTCCTCGTGCAAAATCCGGTTTAACCCTTGCATGCTCTAATTTTGTTGCTAACAACGGGGGGTTTCGCTTAGCCGGAAACACCATGGGAACTTCAGTATTTAACTTTACTGTTGGATTGGCTACGTACAAACTAACTTCTTTAGCCGCTTTGTTTGCATTCAGTTTCGGTTTTACTAGTGGAAACACTCTGTACATAAGGGATATTACCATCTCGGGTGATACAATCAGCAGTGCTGTGATGTTGGATAGCCACTTAGTCGGCAATTCACCGTGTGGGCTTTACATCAGTAACCTTAAAAATTACGTGAGCAGAACCGTTGTGCGGTCCATACTTAACACTAATAGTTTTGTAACCGTCGCCTTGGACCATGTAACTTGCACTGCTTGTGCGAATGCGTTTTTCGTGGCCGAAAACTCCAAGTTTTCTGAAGGATTGATACGCTTTGATAATTGCAATCAAGCAACGAATGCCCCATTCTTTAAACTAACAAACGGTCTCGTCTTCAATTCGAACGCCAATCTTGTTTTTTCAGAGGTTACTTCTACTGCAGCTCTCTTCCATACGGATAACAATGGACAAGTAGGGTTAGCTGCCTTTTCGAGAATTACGCTGTACAAAGTGGTCACTGGTTCCCTCTTTGGAGGAAAAGGTTTAACGTTTCCTGCCCTACCGGCTGGTGTCCAGATATACCTCGGCCCCATCACAATCAACAGGTTTGAGTACAAGACACAGAACGACTACAACAAAATTGGGTTTCCGTATACCCGGGTCATTGATGAAAACCGAAGGGTACTGTATTTATCTGCGCGGGGCGCACGCAGTGGCGATGTGGGTGACACCTCTACTGTGGGTCAGTTTTCCGCGTCCCATTGTGTGAATAACGGCTACTCCAGAATCGGTTGGATGAAGGACACCCCCCGTTCCCCTGAGAGGGTGCGGTGCGTTTGTCACCCAGACCGTTTTGTCCCTCACTGTACCAACACCTGGGATCCACTGGGAATTTCGCTCTGCCAAACGAATACAACCCGTTCTTTGACCAGTGGTCTTTGTGTTGCCTGTACGGTTTCCAACTGTGATCACTGCAACGAAGCAAATAAGTGTGCGAGGTGCCTAGATGGATACATTGCCGATGCGAAGGGGGGCTGTATGAAAGCGGACCCCAACTGCGTGGAATACAACCAAGTTAAACCTGAGATCTGCGATAAGTGCAAAACCGGGTTTTCCCCTTCTATCAATGGTAAATGTGTCAAGACCATCCCCAATTGTATCAAGTACACCGACAATGGAGTGTGTCTTGATTGCTCCGGTAACCTTATACCCTCCGCCGACGGCGACGCTTGTATCGAATGCAACGTGCCAAAGTGCGAAGTCTGCAGTGCTTATGACAAATGCACTCGCTGTAAACCAGACTACTCCTTGTCCAACTACCGTTGTTATACGTGTGAAGTAGAACATTGTGTTTTTTGTAACGCGGATAATAAGTGCGCAAGGTGTGAGGCCAATCATATGCTGACCTTGGATAAACAGTGCACGTTCATCATTCCAAACTGTAAATCCTACTATGCAGATGGCTTGTGTAAGGAGTGTAAAAAAGGTTATATCGTATCAAGTGACAAACAAAAGTGCTTTACCGTCATTGAAAACTGTGAAGAATACCAGACGGATGGTACTTGTTTAAAGTGTAAAGGGGAGCTTACGCCTTCAGCAGATGGATTCAGCTGCGTCAACTGTACAGTCGAAAACTGTGCCATTTGTAATACGGAAGGGGAGTGTATCGCCTGTGAAGAGAATTATTCTCCAGTCAATAACACTTGTATCAGTTGTAATGTCCCCAACTGCGCCTTCTGCTACGAGGAGGATGTATGTGGATACTGTATCCCTGGCTCCAATTGCGAAATTGGAAAATCACAAGACACCAGCAAAGGCATCCCGTGGTGGGTGTGGCTGATTGTGGGCCTCGGCGCGGCGGTGGTCGTGGGACTGATCATTTTCTTCATTGTGTGGTGCTTCTGCTGCAAACAGGAAGAGTACTTTGTCACCTACCAAGAGGGATACAATGAGGTGGAAGAGAAGAACGGGGACCGCGATATGCGCCTGTGGGACCGAAACGGTGACATCTCGGGTGATGAACACGGCGCCATGTTTATGATGAACGACGGCAGAAGACCTCGCGTCTTCAAACAGGATGAGAATACCACTCACGGCGATGGGAGCAGCTTTGCAAGCTCCGACAACAGCTCCAGCTCCAGCTCCCGCAGTACTACCTCCGAAAGCGACAATTCCTCTGACTCTGAAGACAGCAGATGACTTAAATCGAAGAAAAAGATTTACTGTTTTTGTTGCGACCTTTTTTTTTTGTTTTTAAAAACCATTTCAATATTTCTATAATAATAAATTACTGCGGAACGTTCTCCGCCGTAGGAATCCCTTCTAAAAATCACTTTTTTCTTCATTTTTATATATTTGTATTTGTATTTGTATTTTAGTGTGTCTAAGGTATGTCTTCCTTTTTTACTGTAGACAATTCCAAAAAAAGGAAGAAGAAAGAAAATTGCAATTGTCAACAGCGAGTTCCGTTTACCCAGCTTCATTGGATCAGAGAAGTATTTCTGGGGGAATTCGCGTCATTACCACCCTTTCACGCTACATCGTTTTTTTTTCCTTTTTTCATATATGTTTTGAACAAGGCTATTAAAATATTTCAGATTTTTTTTTTTATTCACTGTTTTGAGGTTGGAGCCAAATCAGTCAAGTAGATTTATTGAGCAATAAAAACGCTTTTTTTTTGTTTTTGAATTTTTTTAATTTTTTTTTCAACTTTATCTTTTATTTAAATCTCTCAAAAAAGGATAATATAAAACTAATAGCGCAATTATTTGGGACAATGATAGGTTCTTAGGCGCGTTGAAAGTACTCCTACCATGTTTAAAATAACAAAAAGTTCAGTTCCCTTTTTAAGTGTTAAAAGCTGTTTGTGTGTACGAGACTGTTTTAGGGAACCCTTTGCTAGGCGACCAACTTTTTTTTTTCTCTCCCTCTCTTTTCACCCTTTTAGATTATTAAGCTTTACCAGTTTACTTTGGAACCACTAGTGTTTATCCAAAATGAAAGGATAGGGAGGAGGTATGATTCATTGCTACCTCAAGGGAGTGTCCCTTGCCCCCTCTGCCACTCGTCTGCACTGGGGTAGAGACATAACGGGTTTGGTTTACATCTTTAACGTGGTACCCACTTAAGAATACATGGTAGATATAGGTGTATTACTGTTCCCCTGCTGGTGATGTGAAATATTGTCATTTTTCTGTGCGTTTATTTAATTATTGGCTTGTTCTTGGGTCCCCCTGTTACCTTTGCGTAGTAGGACCCACTGCTACTACTAGTATTGTTGTGGGTGAAGGGATAGCACAGTTAGGGATTTACATCTATTCCTTTTTTTTTTTTACAAACGAATGCCAATACTAGATATTCATTCAACCTTTCTTTTAGACGAGTGTTGGATGTCGATTGCAGGGTACTGTTTGTTGGTGACGGTGAGATTCCTGGCGTGGAACTTGCGAAGGTCAGGCTAGTGCCTCTGGATTGAGGGAACTCTATCCACCGTTATGTGTGCCAAGGGAAAACGAGTAGGAAAAAACGTACCTTGGGGGAGTATAGTTAATCTACAGTAAAATTGATAGGATCATGATGGATTAAACTAACCTAAAGCGTGGCTCTTCTTCTCGCTAGGAGTACCATGATGTGTAGAATCCTTTGTGCATGTATCCTCGTTGGAGGGGGTGTGTAAAGCTGTCGTCTTTAAAAAACTTAGATGTACCCGTCCCTCTCGTCTCCCCCGACGACGTGGAAGCGCTGTAGAGGCAAAGAGGGTTTGGTAGGGTTGGTAATAGATGTTTAATGGAGCGGTATTAGTCTACCGCTACTGACGGTGACTGCGAAGGGGAGTTACTTTACTTCCTTAGTGGGTACTTTAAGTTGTGTGTGTGTATATAAGTGTGTGTAGCGCCGTCCTGGGGAAGGGTTAGTCCCATTAATCAACACGGTTAATCACCCTCCCCTCTCCCTCTCTTCTCCATCTTAGTCTGGTCCTTTTCTAATGTTTTACTCTCCATCCCCCTTCTGCCTCGTCAAATGTACCAACCCATGTTGGAAGCCGTCACCGCCTACCTCCCCAAACCGCCTCTCGCCCTCACTGCCGTCAGTCCCCAATCCCGCATCGCGATGGAGTGGAGCAGCGACGGTTACTGTCACCCTGGTGGTATCGTGAAGCTGACGAGAGAGGAGGACGATGTCTGGCGAAGAATGGAGCTGGACCGCCTCGACTACGTTGAACACGTGGAGTGGTGGCTGACGGGGAGGTGCGGTTGTGCCCTGAGATGCAGTACCTTCAATCGAAGAGAAGAGGAAATAAAACAGCTTCTCCCCAGGCTCAAACAACTACAGGACCGTCTGAGTGGTCACCGACTGGAGCTGGCGCTGAGCGCCACTGACCTCAAGAGCCTCGCACCGCTGCAGAACTGCGATATACTGGTAAGCCTCACTGTCCGGAACTGCGCTCGCTTCACCTCGCCGGTGGGAGTGAGTGAGCTGCCGTTCTTGAGGATTTTGGAAGTGTCGAAAACCGCTATCACCTCACTGGCCCCCCTGACGGGCCGCCGATCCCTGGAGGTACTCAATGTACAAGGATGTTGGAAACTGACCTCACTGGAGGGAGTGCGTGAGCTGCCGTCCTTGACGATGTTGGATATATCGAATACCGCTATCACCTCACTGGCCCCCCTGATGGATCTTCCCTCGCTGGAGGTACTCATTGTACCAGAATGTTGGAAACTGACCTCGCTGGAGGAAGTGCGTGAGCTGCTGTCCTTGAGAGAGCTGAAAGTGACCGGTTTTTCTATCGCCTTAAATTAGGTGGAGGTGCTACAGGAGGAAAGAAGGGCGGGAGGTTTGGTAGTAGAGTTTGAGTAATGCAGGTAGTCCACCGTTGTGGAGAGGACTTGCACTGGAGGCTGTCGTGCCAATATTTTGACTTTCTATTTTCAGGAGGAAACGGCGTAGCTGCTAAGCTCTATATTAGATAGTTAACTGACGCGCAAACTTGTTGAAATCATCCCCTTTTAGTCTCATTTTTTGTCTGTAGTAACAGGCTACTTGTCCTTTTCATAGCCACGAGAATCCCCTCTCACCATCCCCAAAAAGATCCATTATCCCACTGAAGGAGGAACATATTTAAGGCTTAAAAAAAAAGGTTCTCACCCCTGCACCAACCGTCAAACTTTTTTTTTTTTACACAAGAACGAGGGGATTCTCTCTCTCTTGTTACCAAGTCCAACACTTTGACTCTGCCTCGTGGAAATCAAGTGGGAAGACACGTGACCACACAGGGTGAATTTCTCACACCCTTATTATATTTGTTTTGTGAATTTACCAGCTGCGTCAGGGGAGTATATTGATAATGATACCATTTAGTAGTGTGTAGGATGGTTTGTTAACATCATAATCATTCTCTCCCTTCTTCTAATTTGTAGGTAGAGCTTTCTATTTTATGATATTAAATTACCCTCCTCCAGTTCCCGCCGCGACCGTGCGCCGTGGGCGTTTTGAATGGGTGCGTTGACCTCAAAAGGTGCTTCCTTTATCCCCTGATATAAACTCGAAGCACTTTGCAAGGGGTGATGGGGGCTCGGGCAGGGCGAGGATTGGCGCGCCTCTCTTTCGTTACAGTTTGCGTCGTTTGCGCCGGCTCGGGGGGTT
>JADNSB010000161.1:0-25545 GCA_019695575.1 Angomonas ambiguus | reverse complement strand
GTAACACCGTTAAAACTTTTGCTTCAGTGCCTCGTACTTGAAGAGGTCTTCTTTGCTAACGGACGGGATAAGTTGATCCCGTGCCCGAAGAAAGTGCTCCATCTTGACCACAATCTTGGCATCGGCGTCCTGGGCGTCGGGGTTCTGCTTCATTTGGTCCAGAGTCTCATTGACGGCGAACATCATGGCGTCGGAACAAAGGGCGAAAAAGTCCGCACCAGTGTATTGAAACTCCAACGGCTCTACGACCGACTCGAGCGAAACGTCCTTGTCGAGGGAAAACTTCCGGACCAACGCCTGGACCGCGAACAGTTGGTCCTTTTTCGTGGCTGGTAAACCCAAATAGCACAAACGGTCGAAACGACCCGGACGAAGAAGCGAGGGGTCCAACAGGTCGGGCCGATTGGTGGCGCCAATAATGAATACGCCTCCCTTCCCTGAGGTCTCGGTTTGACCCACCCCGTCCACCTCTACCAAAAGTTGCGCGACGATACGATCCATAGCACCGCCACCGTCCCCTTTTGCGCCTCTTGCCGGGGCCAGTGCGTCCAGCTCGTCAAAAAAGACAATACAAGGGGCATTATCACGAGCCCGCTGGAAGAGGGAACGAATGTTCTTTTCACTTTCCCCGACATACTGATTGATGAGCTCTGGTCCTTTTACCGACATGAAATTCATATTCATTTCCGTCGCCACCGCCTTGGCTAATAGCGTTTTCCCGCACCCAGGGGGGCCGTAAAAGAGAATACCAGTCCGTTTCTTTACCCCTTGTCGGGAGAAGAGCTCGGGATAAAGAATGGGCAACTGAATAGCTTCCTTCAGTTCCCGCTTCGCGTCCTCGAGACCCCCCACATCCGACCAGCGGACAGGCTGAAGGCGCGTCGAGACCAAATTATAACCCTGCGCTTTAATGAAGGACTTTAGACAGCTTTGGCAGTGCGATTCGCTCAAGATGGGCTCGACGCCAGTGGGTAAGCCAGGAAGTGACGCACCCAACTGTTGAAAACAGGCCTCCGAGTAGGCTAGTAAGTCGCAGAAGGAAAACCCCACCGTCCAGGAGGCCATGGCACCAAAATTTAAATAACGGCTTCGACGGACTCCTTTTCTCTCACACTGCGCTTCGATAAGGTGACGAAGGAAAACTTCACGGTCCTCGTCTCTCGGGTTGGGAGCCTCCAGCAGTTGAGTCGACCTAGAGGACAAGGACGGCGAGGGCGGGTCGTTGGACTCGCACACAAAGAAAAGAAGCGCTCCGGTACACCCATCGGTGTGCGCGGCGCTGTCAAGTACCCCCATCACAAAAGGATCATCGAGAAACGCGGAATCGGTAACGTGAAAAATAAAGGCGACATGACGGCTGCAACTGCCCACACCAGAAAGGAGTGTGTGTAGGTCGCCTTCCTCCATAGACTCTGGAGACACATGCAGTCCCAGTACCCCAGTCTCCTGGAGCGCTGTATCGATAAACGCATAGGGCAAATTTTCTCTAAAACTGTGAATCAAAAAAAAGCCGCTGTGAAGCGAATTTAAATACTGGTGCACCACCTCTTTAATCTGGAGTGCCACACTGGTCGTGCGAAGAAATGGATGCACCGACTTGTGGGGAGGGAACAGGGGGGTCACATCGTCGTTTGCAGGGACGGGACCGACTAGAGAAACCTTTGACACAGCGGACTCTTTTCCGCAACGCAGAAAGCCAAATTCACCGCTAGGAGACGTTACCCGAACCACTCGGAAGGGAACTTGCCTACTCTGTACCCCCTCCCTTATCCAAGACTCTATCCCAATGCTGTGTTGGTGACGCAGCCGATCCCAGGAGGACTCCACCGCCAACAGTACCTCTTCAGTGACACCTCTCAACGCCCCCGAACCACACAGTGGGATACAGACAACGTCATTGGGAGAAAGAAGCATCCCGTCCAGAAAGTCACTATTCAGCTTCAGCGCTTCACTTAACACGCTCATGTAAAGTTCGCCAAATATCCTTTGGAGCACAAAGTCGTCCAACGCGGGACACAACTCTAGAGACTGAATGATCAAAGACTCGCCCACACTCTTGGACTCTCCAGAGACTAAATCGGCACCGTCGTAGACCCTCTGAAAGGCATCGGCAGGCAGGAAAAATTCTCGGGTGGTAGGGGCGGTAAAACACCGATCAAAGTCGGCGGCCGCGGCCCGAATATTACGAAACACCCCTTCCGGACACTCCAAGCAGGCGCTCCCCTCGACCCCGTCGGTGTCGGTGATGCGGCAGTGAATCACCGTGCTTGAAAACGCATCTCCACACGAAAGGAGCCCCTCGTCTTCTACCTCGGTCAATTCCTTAAACGCTTGGTTACCCCAACAGACCCGATGCTCCGTGTTGTCGGCTACTCGGACCCGCACCAAGTCACAGAACGAGGCCAGTGGCGGGTTTTCGTCAAGCACGCTACCACTGCTAGGAGAGGGTGGGGTCCTAGGGGGGACGATAATGAAGGAAGCGGTGTCACAGTCCCCCACGGTGCAGGTGGTGGCGGGTTCAAGATCCACTACCCTTAACATCCCCTGTGAGAAGGAGATCGCTTGATCAAGGGAGATTTCTGCCGGGCCCTCCGAAACGAGCTTTGTGATGGAGAAATCAGAGCTAGAGATGATAGACTGGTAGGAAGCTTCACTGTCTGTTTCTAGCACGCAGCGGGTAAGCAGAGGGAAAGCGGTCATGAGTGCAGTCTAAATTCCTGTAAAAAAAAAAACGCTAGTAAGGAGGAGTAATTACAATAAGTTCTAATAATAAGCTTAATAATAATAATAAAACAAAGTAGAGTAAGAAGAGAGAGAGAGAGAGAGAGAGGGGGGGAAAGGTAAAGTGAAGAATACTGTGGAGGTACCCTCTAAGCTGTACCTCGTATACGGTCACCTTGTCTAGCTTCAAATTCAAGTCGATATTATCTTTTTCTTTTTTTTCTGGTTCCCAAAGTGTTACCTTCAGAACTACATCGTTCGCGAGAAAAATTCCCTCTTTAACGAAAAGACATCATTTTATGTTTGCAATTAATATTTATTTATTTGTTTATTTTTAATATAATTTATTTATTTGTTTAGATATTGTGATAGAATGGAGATGAATGGTTGAATATACCATAAACCTAAAAAAAAAAAAAGAGTTGAAATAAACTATATCAGAAAGCAGACTAGGGGAGCAGTTTAACTTTTCTTCTTGGATTCTTGCTCTAGTGTAGAGCGTTGTTTTTCCTGTTGCTTTCGTTGGTCTATACGGTCCCCACGTTGCGCCACCTCATAGAGCCCTTCATCTTCCCACTGAGGGGTCAGAAGGTCAATCATATACGGTAACGGCACGGGGGGTTCCATCGGGGGCCCACTACTCTCTTCAATACAATCAAAAATATAAGAGTCGTCTAAATCGTAGTCATCCTCGTCGTATTCCTGTGGGCTACTGTCATTTCTTTGGTGAGGGTTGCGATCCATGCGCCAAAGTCTGCTAAGTTCCTCGAAATAAGAAGGGCCGGTGAAGAGGGTAGAAGGGGTAGCGCCGCTCAGAGTATCCCCCGTAGGAGGAGCCTTTCCTTCATTCCTGTCGCTAATGCCGTTCTCGTCATCGCTTTCAAAAGTGGGCTCACAGCCGTTCTCCTCTTCCTCCTCCTCCCTTACCTCGTAATGAATACCGGTGCTTCGGCCTCGCGGGAAGTTCGCCTCGTCAATATACTCCACTGGGTCGACGGACTTGGTTGTCTTTGAGGTGAGCTCAATCAAGTCGACGTGGAACGCCGGGTTCCTCCGACGGGGTTCTTTTTTTAAATTTCGATACGCCTCCCCTTCGAGAAATGACGTAAAGTACAGCCATTGACTGAGATCTTCCCGCTCAGTCTTGCGGCGGTGTACACTGTTGTTCCGGGTCGTTTTCCCCTGGGGGTGGGGTCGGCTCCCCCCTCTCCAGGGCTGGGCCATTGGGGTGGGCTCGCACCGCTGAGGGGACGTGTAGAGAGGGACTCTCTCTCCATTGTGCATAAAGTATTTGTGACCACCCGGGTAGGAAATATTATCCTCTCGGGTTTGACAGTCACCGCCGCTGAGGCAGTTGTTCAAACCTCTGCTGCCATTGCCACCCATTGTGTGGTGAACGGGGGACCACGCTAAACTCTCTGTCAAAATGGATACTGAATTCGACACCGATAAATTCAAACTACACTGTTTTTTCTTTACTTTTTATTTGGAGGTTTCTGTCACGGCTATATTATTTACTTTATGTATTGTTTTGCTCCCTTTCACGAAATCGTTTTATAACCACTGTTATCACGATTGTGTAAAGGAAAACGGAAAAAAAGAAGACGGGAAAAGGTGTGAAAAAAAAAAAAGAGTAAAAGGGTAAAAAAAGCAGCAGCAAAGATGTCGTCCACAAACAATAGAGAGGAAAAGGAAAATGACGCACTTCTGTTGTTACAGCAAAAGAAAAAAAAAATACAACCAATAACTTTAGTACATATTCTTTCTTTCTCTTTTTAAAAAATATTAGAGCTTTACGCTTTTATTTCCATTTGCCTATCTTTACAGGATACCTCACCCCCCCCCCAAAAAAAAAAAGAAAGGTATACATCGGCTAATCGACACTTTGTGAATTCAACTGCTGGCAAATTAGGAAGTTCCGTAGGAAGCGGAAAAAATGGGAAGACCTTTGTTTCGTGCGCCCGACAAGGCACATTCGGTGTAGCGACCACTCGGCAGTAGAGAGAGATCGGGAAGAATCTCCCCTGCCATGTTCACCCTCACTGGGTGGCCCTTTGCATCAACTTTGGTCATGGAACCCACAGGAGTAACCTCGTCTAGGATCCAGTCGCCGAACAAGAAGTACTTGTACTTTAGCAAATCGGCTGCGCTTGGTCGCTCATAGGCGTCGGGGTGGAGACATCGTTCAATAATCTGCTTCACTTCATCGGAGAGCGTCACATACGAGGGAAACTTTATCTTCGTCTTAGTCGGCACCTCGCTCTCCTTGTTGGTGGCGCCAATGTGGTAATTGTTCTGATAATACCAGCGATTTAAAATCTCCAAAATCTTTTCCTCCTTTTCGTACTTTTCCTTTTTGGTGTTTACGGTTCGCGCCAACACGTCAGTAATGGTGATCTTGTTGCTTGGTGGGTTACGGGTTGTCATGCTCGCCCGGCGGCTGCCACTGCTCTTTCTAGATCCTACACTACTCATAAGTGCAGACGACGCATTGTTCTGCTTGAAACCCTGTACTTCTATTTTTTCAATTCCCTCAAACACTTCGCCACATAAGAGATTGCCGTCCTTCACAAAGCACTGCAGAAGCGTCATACCAAAGCTGTAAATATCACTCTTCTCCGAAAACCTCTTCTTGTTCAACACCTCGGGCGCACAGTGGGGGAGGGAAGTGTAGCAGAATATAGGGACGTCAATGTTAATATTATTCAAGTTTGCGACACTGCTATTGTCCTTGCTGGGTTCACTTTCGTTCGGCTTCTCTCTCCCGCCTTGACTGCTGTTTGGAAAGAAGAATTGCTGGGCTAGTATTTTGTGAAATAAAGCATTGGTGTGAAGTTGCACACAGCTGTCGCGTAGGGACGGAACGTACGTCAGAGTGTCATCTGGGGAAGGAGAGGTGGAAACGATATCCTGCATCGTCACGTATCCGCTCCCTTTACCCTCCTCTGTGTCTAAAATGAATCGTGGCTGAATTTCTAAGCAATCGTCTCCCTCCGTCTTTGGAGGGGTGTTCCGTATTTCTAGCATTCGAGAAGGACTGATGATGGCAAAACCACCTTGATGTTCGTGCGCCGCCTTACCATTGTCCACTCTAAAGATAGGCAGTACCTTTAAATAGTCTGCCCCAAACGGCTTAATCTCTTTCCCTTGAGAAATGTAAAAAAAGTGTGCGAGTGTTTGGTTAATCAAACTATCGTACGACAGCGGAATGGAACTGTACAGGTACTCGGAGTAGTGCTTGAGAATATCGCTGTTGGGGTGTCGCTCTACGCCGCCAACATTATTATGGTGTTGATTGGAATTGGAATAGCTCACTTCCGCCCGCACCCTCGAATCTAGCGAAAGAGGGGTGTCGATCTCTTTAGAGTTGGTGTCGCTGGAATTATCATAGAAGTGATTCATGTCGGAAAAGCTCACCTCATTGTGCGAGGCTAAGAAGTGATGTTGATGCCTAAAAAAAAGCTGTTGAATTTCGTAGTTTTTCAACACATACTCACTTCTTGGAAAAATAACAGAGTTTTCCAACGCGTTGGCAACGGGGGTACTAAGGTTGGCGATGCGAGGGTTGGAGCTGTTGCTGCTGGGGCTTTGGTTACTCATCATGTTTTGAAGAAAGTCTATAAACTCCCCGTGACTCTCCCCCAAATGATTATTAGAGACTGCATTGAGATTTCCGTTGTCCTGTAGATTGTTGAGGGAAGTTTCCCCCGGTAAATTTTTATGGTTGCTGCTGTCATTATTGTTATTATTGACCAACTTTGGTAGATGGGCAAAAGAGCCAGGGTTGGAGGCGTTCGACATAACTTCCTGAGCTGCCGCCGCATTCTCCTCCGTGTCCTTCCCTTCTGCGGGGTCCCCCTTCGCGGCCGTATCCTTTTTCTCCTCTTTCTCGCCTTGGTGCTTCTTGGAGGGCCTAATCTCCCGCAGCAACCGCATCACCACTTGACTCCTGTTCTTGCTCGACCTCTGCTCCCCCACCCCGTCGCCGCCTTTGCCCTTCTTGGTACTAGGCACCGTGTTGGGTACCCCTTCCCTTAGTGTGTAGTACTCTCCGGCAGGCAGGTCGGAAAGAAAAATAGGACAGTAGTCACTGTAACAGTCTAAAAAGGGTTTGGAGAAGAAAATGGTCTGTGCGCATAAATGATACATTAAATTCCCATTCTTGTGCAAGAAGAGTAATCCCAGCAGCACCTCGTAAAGAATCGCCCTCGCTGTCAGTTCAGGGAGGACGTGGGCATCCTTGTCTTTGGCGTTGACCTTAGGGCTCACCGGACTAGGATTCAGCGGATTTTGATTCTTCAAAAAGTCCTCCAATGTGCCGAATAAATTGTACTCCATATAAAAGCGCACCCCACACGGTAGGTGCTGCAAGCACTGGTCGGTCTCCCTATCAGGGTAGAAGGAAAGAATCTCGTTTTTGGATTTAGGTCGGCTAAGGTCTTGTTCGCACGAGTCCAACAACGCCTCAGGGACGGGGAAGTATTGATACTTGCGCTTTGTCGTATCGTGGCTGAGATCTTCGCCACCGTTTGCGGGAACACCCTCAGTGTTGTTCTTATCCGTCGAGTAGATGTACTCCATATGGAAGAACTTTAGAAAGGTTTTTTTGTAATTATTATTGACTAGTAAATCCTGGCACTGACGACTCTGCTGTTGCGCCACTTTCTGAAGAAGAAGTAGCATCTTTCGATAATACAACTGATATTGACTACTTTCGTGAAACAAAAACGGAACTTCCTTCATCGCGATCAAATACTTGTGATCTTTTAATATCGTCAAATTCTTAAGATGGAGACCACTGTAAAAGTAACGGCTACTAGGGCTGTTCAGGCGATTCTCCTCCGTGGTGGTAGTAGTGGTGGTGGAGGGGACGGGGTGGAGTGAGTCCTCACCCTCGTGGATTGGCTCCGTGTTGTTCTGGGTGACCTGACTCGGGAGACTACCGATCGCATTTTTATTGTTCGCGAGAAGATCCGTCATGATTTCTTGAAACGTATTCTTGGTAATAATCACATTCAGTACGGCTAAGTAAATAGTGGTGTATAGCCCTTTCCCGATGACAAAAAAGTTTTGCGGCTGAGTCGAGGAGGAAGAGCTGGTAGAGCGGGAACGGCCGGTGTCGCGGGGACCAAAGGTGAATGGATAGAAATAAAAGATCTGTGATAACGCGACGGGGGAGGAAGAAAAGGTCTGATAGTCAATGATGGCATTATGATTATCGTTGTTATTATTGTTATTCTGACGACTGCTAATGTACGTAGAGGAGGTCTGCTGGGGTAATAATTCTTCCGAATTGTTGTCGTTGGGCTTTGCACTAACGTCGTTTTCCCCCTTATTGTCATTGCTACCAAACCTATGGTTAGCGGTGCCTAATATATTATCTTCGTCAAATATAAGTCCCTCTTGGATCGCCTTCTCCCGGAACCTCATCACACTATCCCGGTACGCTTGTATAACACTTCGCTCTACCCCACACACCTTTTCACTGTTATTGTTGTCGTCTCCTCCATTTTTTTCCTGTTTGTCCTTGTTTTTCTTCCCGTTGTTCTTTTCCTTTTTGTGCCCTCCAGCTTCTTTGTTATTATTCAGGAATTTACTTTTATTCTTGTTTTTATTATTCGCCTCCAGGTTGTTCTCCTCCCCTGCTACACGTTGTTGCTTTGAGCTAGTACAACCCATATCGTCTACGAATGAGAGAGACTCTACAGATACTGTGAAAAATGAGAAAATGTAATTAAATGTGTATATTAATAGTCAACAAGTTTGAAAAAAAAAAATTATTCTCACGAGGGACCACTTTCCTCTTCCAGAGAAAGACAAAAAAAAAAGAGTGAAAAGAGAAAGGAGGTTTGTTTAAAGAAAGAAAAATGATAGTTCACAAAGCGGCACATAAAGAGAGTGGGAGCAATTGGAAAGGATAGGAAAAAAAAAAAAACAGCATGTAAAGGTGTTGAATATATTTATTTACCGTCTGTAAATAGCTGCAGTAATCGTAAAGAGTAAACAATGAAAATTGGAATGATTTGTTTTAAACTCTAAAAAAAAAAAAAAGCATTCCTACTCTCTGAATAAATCATCCAGTACGTGATTATTGTCGCTATTACGGGCGGGGTTCTGGGGCTCCTCCCTTGGAGACGCTTCCACGTTTCCGTAGAAGGCATCGTCACTTCTAGCAGACGGTACTTCGCTGCGGGGAAACGTAAAAAACTGAAACAGTAACACCGCATCAAATATTAGTTGGAGCGTTCCGCACAAGAGAAACGGCAGCGGTGCGGCTACCAGCACAAAGTACACCATCTTGATCAAATCTCCCAAGACCCAGGTAAGAATCAGAACAATACTAAGCCCTTTGGTACTCCTGTTCTTGTGATTCTTCATAATCTGCGGTAGCACCAACATGGCCTCCAGCCCTAACGCCGCATACCCTACCCCCTCCACCACCACTGTATACAAGATTGGATTAGAATTCTCGTCAAGTGAGATGTGATTGGTAGCACCCATGAAGGTAAACGCAAATATCAAAAAGAAAAGGTATACAGCGGCGAACCACATCACATAGTAACAGTATTTAAAAAAAAACTGCTTAGGGGAAAATTGAAAGATGCAGTAGTAGTACAACTTCTCTTCCCAGTCCCGGTCCGCGTCGTCTACGGTAGCGTCCTCCGTGGGTACATCGACCAGAGCGGAGGCATCCGTCTTTTGCGGTACCCCTTCCTCTCTATCCTCTTCCAAAGAGGTGGAGGGGATGGGGGGGTGGTGTGTACGGTGATGGACGTAGGTAACGAACAACAGTAAGGAGAGATGGGCAAGAACAGCAAGAACTGACTGGATGAGCAACACTATTGAAAATTGATTCCCCATAAAGTAAAATATACGAAGTGTGTTTCCCGCTAGCAAAAGAAGGGAGACCAGTGCGGCGTAACCTTTAATGCAATCTGCCTTGTCTAGCTTGGTAGGGTCCGCCAGATCCCGACGGTACTGAGCGTTCATTTCAAATCCTTGAACGATGTAACCTACATGAGGACCAACCATAAATCCCACATTAAATAAGAAAACAAAAACAGTAGCTAGACCGGAGGACATAGTGCTGTTGTTTTTTTGTTTCTGTTTTTAGCCTTTGGGAAAAATTCTACGAGAAGGAATAGAAAAAAAAAAAATAGAATGAGTGTGGAAAAGTATGTAGGTATGTCCCAGAGAACGAATCGGATAGAAATTAGGAGAAGGCAACGCGTTGCTGCGGGGTAAGTCAGCTTACCCGCATTTTATCTTCTTTTTGTGTGTGTGTGTGTGTGTGCTTTGTTTTTATTTTATTTTATTTTTTTTAACTTTAAAACAGAAAAACATAAATTTAACTTCGTAACGGATTAAGTGTGTGAGAATTTCTCCACGGCCTACCTCATCATTTGCCGTCCGGTTTGGTCTCTACTCTTTTTAACTGAGACATCATTTGTTTCCCCAATTGGACTAATTTAAGAGCACTCTCTTCATTGATGTTTGCCACCCAATTATCCTCCTTTGTATTCGGTTCGTTAGCTGTTTCAGAAATACTCTCCGTCGATGTGGCGGCGGCAGAGGCAGCGGCAGTAGAGGAAGTGGTATCAGGGGGCCGACAAACGTACCGCCGCTTCGCCTCCGCAAGGCTCTTCGCCACGTAGCGCCCCTCCACAGTACCCAGCAGCAGCTCCTCCAGTGTCTCCCTCAGTCGCATCTCTGTCATCCAGCGGATGCTCTCTGCCGAGTGGAAGGCGTTGGAGAGGACGAGAAGGATCTTGTGCAGGAGAAACGTATACTGAAAGAAAAGGTGCTGAATTGCTTCATCGTCGTCGGCGGCTTCGCCGTCCTTTTCGAGCAAGTATTCCTCTGACGGTCTAAACAGTCTCACCAATGCAGACTGTTGTACTGCCTCACGACTGGAACTGTAGTGGTGATGCATGTAACTCAGCACGTCGTTGGATTCCTTCAAAATACCCTGGAGGGCCGCAATGGTGTTGCTATTCAGCACATTGTACTGTTGTCGGTTCCCAAAAGACGACAGGTTCGCCAGAGTGGAGAGACTCTCTGAGAGGATCTGGAAAGTGTAGTCGGAGAAGGGAACTAGTCGATTGCCCTCCTTGTGCTGATGTACCTCATCGGTGAAGTGGGAGATGATGTTAGAAAGGCAAATATTCAGGGTGGTATCGTTCGCGAGCAACATCTCTTGCATCGCCATGGCCGCGGGGGTTCGGTCGTCATCCGTCTCTCCCGCTCCCTCCGCCTCCTCTGACCCTTCTACCCCTTTAGGGCTAACATAGTCGGAAAGGGCATGAAAGGTACGCAGAATGGCAAGTTTGATTTCCTCAGACAGAAAGTGCAATTCTTTTTGCTTTTCTGAAAGCATAACGGTCATTTCGTCTGCGGAGTCCTCGATGGGGGGTGGCAGCGGGATCACCACCTCAGTAGCCAAAAACAGACAAGACTGCATCAACTCGGTCAGATAGTGTCGGTACTTGGCATTGTTTTCGCGGTTCATGACCAGGGTCTCCTCGTCGGCTTGACTATTAGGGGCATTGGTATTCGCAATCTCGTAAAAACATTCAAAAGTGATAAACATGTTACTTTTTTTGGAGCAAATCAACGAAAAGTTGTTCCACGTCTTGTGTAGGACGGGAAACAGTGTGATAATGTGTTGTAATTGTGCTTCGCTAATGGAGAGGGGGGAGAGGTTCACCTCAAACATGTGGCTGAATTGACGTTGGGCTGGTACATTCTTGGGGTGTACGCCGTTCAGCTTCACGTCTTTTAGACACAGAAAGGAAGCAAGGAGAAGACTCTCCAGCACCACCGAGACACTATGGTACTGTACGGACTCGTAATAGTAAGCTGCTTTGGAAGCACTTGGTCCATCGGGGCACTGACGCGACAGAAAAGCATACAGGGCTCCCTGGCAGTGGTCGAGCGTCTGTAAGAGCAACGTCGTCTCCTCTTCGTTCGTCTCCGCCTTACTGTTCTGCAGTTCCTGCAGCAGATTCCACATAAAGTCAGAGAGGACCTCCTCCACTTCCCGCTGCAACGGAATCCCCTCCTCCCCTTCACTTCGAGGGCGATTGGGCTCCTCGGAAAGTACCAGAACGTTTAACACCGCTAAAGTCACCCAGTGTTTTCCCTTGGTCGACAGCTTCCCATACTGTTTCATCGTTCCCAACAAAAAGGACAAGGCCTCTTCTTCGCAGAGTAGTTGTCTAGCGACACTGCGCGACCCTTGCTCGGAGGAGGGGAGTAGACAGAGGTTCGCTAGACAACGACAGCCGTTCTCACGGATGGGTATCGAATGGGGCAGTTTCTTCATAATCTCCAGCACTAAAAAGTGCTCCTTTCCAGACTCTCCTTCCGAACTTCGTCGCACCCTTGACTCTGCCACTTTCGCGGAGTCCTCCTCCGCCTGGTCGAGAGCCGAGAGATAAACAAATGCCTTTTCTAAAATTTTGGTAATTTCCTCCCTTTGGTCCGGTGGACTGCTAATGTCCTTTTTCCCCAGTTCCTCATACACATCCCGCATAAGAGTGAGCAGGGAGGGCAGAGGAAGGGGCGAGGTGCCGTCCGCGCGGCTCCCATTGTTCTCCAAGAGAATCTGCTTACACTGCGGTACAGTGTACTTTAAACTCTTGAAACAGCGACGGAGCATTGTTCTCTCCTGTTTGAGTGATGCAACGTTTTCAGTGTATTATTAGAACTATTATTATTAAAATCTCTTAGAAAAGTGGAAAAGGAAGGAAAAAAAAAAGAGAGGGAGGTAGTTGAAGAGTGATTTTTGAGAAGAGGGAAACTATTAAAAGACAGAGTTGGTCAGTGCGTTTCAAATGGTGTTAAAAATATATTCGAAAAATTATATGTGGGTATGTATGCATTAATCGTATTCATTTGTTTTTATCGTTTTTTCCGATTAGGGGTTGCCTTTTTATGTGTCTGGGTGCTCTTAAATTTTCGGCTAACTATTTTACCCTGTTTAGTTTTGACCTTTCCATAATCCAATTTAGTCTTTCGTTTGAAGCCGTTATTGAGTTCCATTATTTTCATCTTTCTAGCTTGATTCTTGATTTTACTTTTCACAGTCTTCGGAATAAATACTTTCACCCCTTTCGCCTTTGCTGTCCGTCTCAACTGATTGTTGCTGCGGCCCATGAACTTCTTTTTAGTACAAAAAAAAAAAAAAGATCCTATACAATAATATTGCCTAAAGGATATCGGTGTGAAAAGAAGAGAAAGAAAAAGGTTAACAGATTGTATAATATTCTTTTTTTTTTTTTTTGCTTATGTTTTTCAGATAACAAAAGAGAGAAATAAGAAAATCCGCGGGAGCAGTCATTCCCCCCATGCAGCTGAATTGAGAAGCTGGCAAGGCTGCAGGATAGCAATAGTAATCCATCACGACTACTGTAGTAGTAGTAGTTGCTTGTTTGTTTGTTTGTTTTTCAATGCCGTGTTACCGACCACCACGCTTCCGCGGACGCTTACGGGAGGTGAGTGAACCTTTACACTGAAGAAGCTCGACGTCAGACTCGCTGCTCCTGCTGGAGGCACTATCCTCGTTAGAAATACTACTACTGTTCACAATGAAACCATCCATGGAGGAGTACTCGGAACTGCTGCCACTGCCCTTGTGACGAGAGCGATAGGGGCCGAACTCTCTCTCTATTTCCTCCCGCTCAGAGGAGGAAGTATCCGACCGCAAGGAGGAAGAGGAAGAAGAATTCATAAAGTACTCTCCCTTCAGGTTTTCGTTTTGAGCGGAAAGACGAGAAAGTTCGTCATTGTGGTTCTGACGGTACAACTTACGGCAGTCCCTACACAACGTATCGCTCTCCACCGCCTCAACGGAGGGGCTGCTGGCGTCTACCGGCATGTGTGGCCCACCACAGGCCTCGTGCCGATAGGAATGACACCGAGGACAGCAGTACAGGTCGCCGCCGCCATCCTGACACCCCTCACAGACCGGCTGACTCGCGCTAAGGGGAGCCTTCCCTACCGATGGGACCGTCTCCTCCAAGGAAACCGGTGGCGTCTCTGCGGCGGCCTTCTCTGTCAATGATGCGCACAGGTCATGGTACAGGTTATAATACTTTTCCGTCTTCTTTCTTTCCTCGCTGAGTAGCGACAAGAGTGCCATTTCATTACGGGTTAAGGGGAGGTATGGGAGGGCGACGGCGCCTCCTCGTGTGTCCGTTTTGATTCCAAAGAGGTGCCGGAGTAGTCGGTCCAACTGGGTAGGAACTTCCTCGCTCGACGGACACGCCACCTCAAACGCTCCACTGCACCTCTCCAAGTAATTGTCCCTAAACCACTGCCACTCGTTACTCTCCTCAGGGCGATCCGCGGCGGAGTCTCCCTGGTAAAGGGGAAACGCATAAAGTAAAGCCCGCCATTGTTTTTTACTAAAGTTGTTTCCCTGCTCACTCATGGACTCTTGTTGTTGTTGTTTTTACTATCTAAAGTGAATGAATAGACGGTCGTGTTAGAACACACAAAAAAAAAAGAGGGTAAAAAAAAAAAAGGTGAATGAAAACGTGATTCCTTTTACCTTTTCAAATAACAAACAACAGGAAATGAAAAGGTTACAACAGTAAAAGTACGTAAACAAAACAGTTAACTGTTACAAAAATAAATAAGAATGTTGGTAGATGAATTTCTTGGTGTTTCTCTTTTTTTTTGGGATTTTTTTTTCGTTTTTGTGTGTATCCTCTCGAGGTTTTGGATCGATCTATTATTGTTCTCTAACTTTACTTCTTTACCCACACTGTGCAGTGGGAGAAGCCGAGTTGGTAGTGTCGAATGTGATCCCGAATTAGAAAGGGTTCCTCACTCTCTGCTCGGAGGTCAAAGTGAGGGGCCAATAACTGGCGGACCACCTCCTCAGAGCGCATACCGGCATACGGGTTGAGTGCAGGGGTGCCCTCCTCGCCACACGGCACCGCACCCAGCCACTTGGATACTGGGGTAGAGGCCTCAGACCAGGAGTAAGGGTCCGCCAGAACCAGCACGCCTCTCTTCTTGATCACTTTGTGAATATTTTCGAGGAAGGTTTTGGGGTCTGCGATGCGGTCAATGAGATTGACGCACAGCACACCATCGAACAGGTTGGCCTCTTCCGCTCCCACCAACACTTTAAACCGCTGAAGAGATTTAAACTTTTCGTCCTTCGTTTTCACTGGGGTCAGCACCTCTTGTTTCTTCTCGGTGGTTAAATCCGTGGCGTCGCCGACGTAGAACTGACAGCGGTCAGGAAAGGTATTCTTTGGGCAGTACGTCTGTCGCGGCTCTGTCAAAGTACCCTGCACCGGGGCCTCGTAGGCCACCGCCTCGTTCTTGTTCTTGTAGCTTGCCACATCGCTCTTCACCACTTGATCGGCGAGGTAGACAAAAATCTCAGAGTAGTCAATGCCAATCACCTCCTCAAAGTACTTGGACATCTCCAGCACAGAGGCACCGGTGGCACACCCAATGTCCAGCCCCCTCTTGGAGGAGCCAGGAGTGCTACTGAGATAGATTTTAAACTTGGCCGCGATACGAGTAGGGAAGTCGTAGGCCTCCGAGATGGTCCGCACTTTCATTGAGTAACTCTCACGTGTGGGGGTGTAGTGGAACTCCATGTACTGTCGTGCGGCGTCCTCGCTCAAGTACACGGCATCACTGACCGTCTTCACTGTCTTGTTTGTGTTGCTGCTGGTGACCACCGGGGCGGCGGCCGGGCTCGCTGGAGACGCCGTGCCTTTCCCTCCTCCTCGTGTAAGAAGTAAAATGGAGGAGGTGAGTAAGCTGGCGGCGGCGGCACTAGCCAGAGAACAAAGTGCCAAAATCTTTTGGTTCTCTGGGGATAGGTTTTTTATTTGGTTTAACATGATTCTCTGTTTAGATTGGTATCGCAATTCGTGTAGTAAAAACGGAACAGTACACTGTATAGCGTAGAGAAAAGGAAATTTAACAAAAAGGAAAAAAAAAACTATAAATGTGGAAATAGAATACTGGGAAAGATAAGAGTATAGAAACCAAAGCTTTCCTAACTTGGGATGGACTTTAACACAAGAGAGAGAGAGAAATGAAAAGGAAGAGGTAGTAAAGGAAAACAGTAAAAGGAGGAGAGTATTGTATAGCCAACAGTGGCAATCAAACCACACAAAAGAATAGAACCCTTCTACACAGGCCGCAACACGCAAGAGTCGCATACTTTTTGAAATCGAAATATTTTGTTGTTATTTTTTTTGTTGTTGTGTTTGGCCTTTGAATAGTAATACGATAAATCATATAGATATACAAAAAGAAATAACTCTTTTATGAGTTCAAAGGATATTTCTTTTGTACAAATCAATTTTTCCGCTGGTGTACTTTTTTCTACAATAAAGGCAAAAAAAAAATAATTATTTTTTTTTTACGATGATAAAAGGGAAAATAAAAAAAAGGGGTCCATTTTCAGGAGTGCTACAAAATCAAAACAAAAGCGATCGACCACAGCAAGTTTATTCTAATAATAGTATTCATTATTGTAAATCTCTGTGTGGTCGTGGTCGTTGCCTTTTCTCTTTTGCCTTTATTCTTTCCATCTTGCGGTACAACCCCCCTTTTACTTCTTGCTTTGGGAGCGTTGGCGGACGCTGTCTGGCATACGTTTACTGATGGATCCCTCTCGCTCCTCCTCTACTCCCTGATAACGGACAGGGACAGGAGGCTCCTCTGCCTCGTGTGCCTTGGCTGAGTTCCTTCGAATCGCATTCACTTTAGCCTCATCGACACCGCCGCTGCTCTTACTACGGGAGGAGAGAAGGTAAGCGAGGAGGCCAGCCACCGCCGCCACTCCAGCCACCGCCGCGCCCGTCTCCTTCGGGTGCTGCTTTACATAATCTACAAGCTGTTCAGCCATTTAAAAGATCGCAACGGTAGAAGAATATAATGATATTAATAATAATATTAATAATAAAATAATAGCGTAGGAAAACCGAAAGATGTATTTACCTATAAAGAAAGAGGAAAAACACCAGGGGAAAAGGAGTAGTATTACCGCAGCGAATTGCTTTGTATCAAGGGGTGGTTGTGGTTGTCTTTACAAAGGAAACATATATAAAAGGGAAAAGAAAACTCTCGAATCAGCAAAAAAAAAACAGTACAACTATTACCCACACACACGCACATACCACTGTGATGGCTATATTGCCCGTTAAGATTGAACTGACATCGATACTAATATAATGAGGTGTTACGCAACCAAATTAGAGGATCGAAATAAAGGGAAAAAAAAAACGACGCCAATCCTAAAAAAAAAAGAATTATTGTTACTTCTTTTATTATATATATATTCTGCATCTTCCGAAAACGGTACAATAGTGTAAAAAAGAAACAAAAAAAAAACACAAAGTGGAAAAAGAGAAAAGAAAAAAAAGAAGTGTATCGATAATTTTCGTTTATATCTTTACTACCTTTTTCTTTTCTCCTTTTCTCCCCTTTTTAACGTTTGCTTAAGTATTAGTTTTTTATTGAAACTTTCTGTGTTTTTTTTTTAATATTATTCTTTTCTTCATATTTACCCTTCCAAATTCTTTCGTTAAACGGGGTGAATGGAAGAAACGGACTACATACCAAACGCCTTGCCTACCTTACGAGACTTATCCTTGGCTTGCTTCTGAGTCTCGTAAGAGTAAGGCTCCTCCTCTTCCTCTTTTTCATCCCGGAACACCGTCTGCTCCTGTGTACGGCCAAAGAAACTGAGATTGGTGGAAATCTGTCGGTGCACTTGTCCAATCTCGCTGTTGGAGTCCTTCCGCTGAAAGATGGACGTTCGCTTCTCCGGTTTGCGCTCCGTGCGGGGGCGCTTCTGACGGGGCTCGTACAACTTCTTCATTCGGCTCCAAGGATACAGGGATAGTTTCTTTTGAATTTCCTTGGCGTGGATGTGCACTCGATGTCGTACGGTGAACCGCACGCTGAGGTGGTCCTTGTTCACCACGAAGCGCAGGTTGCCAATATTCTCCTCACACTCATCCGTGGCGTCGGTGGCGTCATCGTAAAAGGCTCTGGTCAATTCCTCGCGGCGCTGTGTGAGGGGAATATCCCAGTCAGAGCCGTGAAACTTAAGGGAGTGGCGTGTCGTCTCGAAGCCTAACTGATCAATCTGTCGCTCCTGTCGGGGGTATCGCAGGCCGTCAATAATACGGTCGTTGTTGTCCTCGTCGCTACTGAGGGGGGCGTTATTCTTTTCTGCCAAGTGGCTTTTAGAGTCTTCGCTCATGGTCGGTGGAGAAGGAAAAATAATGAAAAGAAAAGAAAAAAAGTTTTATGTTGTTTGGCTCCTGAGATCGTTAAAAAAAAAAAAGAGTATAAGTGGTAGAGAGAAGTGTATGGGATAATACAATAGTAGTAAAGCGCAAGAAACGACACAGATTTTTTCCTTTTCCTCTTAACAGTTACACTGTTACGGCTTTTTGCTTCGTTTTTTACTGTCTTTCTGTTATCTATTTCAATGAAAAATGAAAAAAAAAAAAAGAGATTCCTGAAAATAAAAAAATAATTAGTGTATTTGTCTTCAACAACTTAAAGGGGTAAATACTATCATCGAATCACAGTTCCTTTTTTTTTTTCTTTTTTCCTTCAAGATCATCTCTTTAATTAATTATTATAATTACTCATTCTCAGGTTGTTTCATACTAATAACAACGATTAAAATTGTTAAGGTGTATAAAAGACAACACTCTTTTTTGCAATCCAACATAAAATTTTGGTATATATAAATTAAAAGTAAAAGAAAAAAAGAGTGTAGGGGAGGAAGTCGAAAAACAAAAAGTTAAAAAAATGAGAAAATTACGATGAAATACAAACAGACTTCTAAAATGCTTACATTTTTTCCCCTTTATTTTGTATGAACTTCGGTGTTGTTTTTTTCTTATTTTAGTACGTAGTTTAGTTACACTTTGGTCTAGAATAGTTTCGAGAAAAAAAAAGGGTACAGTATTCTGGAATAATGAAAGCGCGGGCTTACTTCTTCTTATTTTTCGTTCTGTAACTTTGCATTATTATCCTTGGTTATTATTATTATTATTATTATCTGCATTGTTATTACTTTTCCTTAACCAGTCTGTGAAAAGATCGCAAAAAAGAAAATACCAGTATAATAATAATAAAAAAAAAAGTTGCTACCCGCCATTCACTTATTCATTTTATTTCTTTTATCTTTTTTTGCAACCCGAAGTTTAAAAAAAAAAAAAAGAAAAAGTGAGAATGTATGAAAAAAATAAATGATACAATACTACAGGATAGAAAGAAGTCACCTTAGTGGAAGAGAAACAAAGAATAGAGAATTTCTTGTGATGAAACACTCTTTTCTCCACTTCGCTATTGTGGCGATTGTGTCGCTTCTCTCCTCTAGGTGGACTAGCCTCCTTCTTTTTTGCCCTTTTCTTTTTTTTTTTTGTAGGGGTGGGGGTGGGGTGTATTACTATGAGAGATACATATTATTATTAAGGGTAGAGGTTGCAAACATTATTGAAGTCGTAGTTCTGGAGAGCCTCGTGGACAGTGGCCATACGGCTCTTATCCTTCTTGGGGTGGTACATGATAAACTCCGCAATCATGCAGTCCGCCTGCACACGGAAGTTGAGGCTATTGATCTCCTCCGGTTTGACTTTAGCGGCATCATAGACGTCCTTCTTGAAGGCCTCCTCGAGTGCGTCCTGGTCCTTGAGGTTACCCCAGGAGTCGCCGCGGAAGCGCACGGTGTGACGTGTCTTCCCCTTCATCACCTCCTTGGCAACGGCGGTGGTTTCGGGGACTTCTTCCTTGGCGGGCTCCTCCTCCTGGACAGGCTCTTCTTGCTTCTCCTCCTGGACAGGCTCCTCTTCCTTGGCGGGCTCCTCCTGAACAGGCTCCTCCTCCTTGGCGGGCTCCTCCTGGACAGGCTCCTCCTCCTCTTCTTCCTTCACGGGCTCTGCAGCGCGCTCCTCAGCGGTCGCGGCCTCTACGGGCTCGTTGGTCTTGTCCTCCCTCAATGGGCTCATTGCGGGGACGTCCTGGCGAGGGCTGTAGTCTTCGTTCGGGGGGTGGGAGGGGCCTCCACTTCCCAGTCGGGCTCATCCTTCGTGTTCTTTCGGCGTCCAGCGGCGAGAGAGGCACGGCGCGACTGCACAGAGCTGCGACGAACCTCATCGGGCATAGGATGCCAGACACAGCTTTCACGGCGAGACATGTTTCTTATGGTAGTATAGAGTGAATGTGGATACTATGTTCTTGGAGAAAAAACAAAGAAACTTGGCTTTGTTGTAGAGCTTGGTGAAATCGCTGTAAAGGTGAAAGAACTTATTCTGTTGATGGAGAAGCAGAAATTCAAAGAAAGAAGAGAGAAAGAGAATAAATTAGTCAAATTAAGCCCCAGGATTTGTTGTCCTATATATATATTTCATTAGAAGTACCCTCACTTCACAACGAGAGATGGAAAATTTGAAAGTGGAAAAATGATGCACGAACCCTTCTGTTCATTTTCACTTTGCTTTTGATTTTTCTTGTGTTTGTTTGCATTGTGGATAAGTTTTTTCATTTTCATTTTTATTTTTATTTTTGTGGTGGGGTAAAATAAAAAAAAACTCTTAATGAGTAAATTTGTGAATAAAGAAAAGGAAATTAAACAAAGTGTTTTCCTCCTATCTAGTAGTATAAAAAATGGTTATCTGCAGTAGTGGCGATGGTCGTCGTCGCCGTGCTAGCCTCGCTCCCTTTTAGGACGCGGTTTTTATTCCTTCTTCTTTAGCAATGGGCTGGTAGAAGGTAAATTGGGGTTCTTCTTGGCTGCCTCTTGCGCCTCCTTCATCTGTTCGTCCGTCACACTGCCTACTGTTGCCACACGCAAGTTGGCGGGCGTCTCCCCTTTCTCGGGACCGCCCTTCGCGCGCTGGTCCTTGGCCTTATTCCGCTCGTAGTCCATCATGCGTCGCAACAGCTTACTGTAACTCTCAAACCACTGAAACTCTTTGGTGGTGTAATCGCAGAATTTTCCCTCCGGGTCCATGAGATACATAATAATAGAGTGGTCGACGAGGTAGTCGTCCTCCGACATCACCTCTTCATCTGGGATGGCGAAGTACACCCGGTACTGTCGTGCCGCCTCCTCCACCTGCTCCGTAGTACCGTACAGTCCTCGGATACGACTGGAGAAGTCCGAGAGGTACTCTCTGATTTTCTCCGGCGTGTCGCGCTTCGGGTCGAGACTGATGAAGACCGGCTCCCAGTAATCCTTTCCAATCTTCTTATCCAAGTGGCGAATCACCCGACTCATCTTTGCCATCTCCTCCGGGCACACATCCGGGCAGTTAGTGAAGCCAAAGTATACATACATCCACTTGCCAAGAAAGTCCTTCTCGGTGACCGTCTTGCCGGTGAAGGCATCCTTCAGCACAAAAGGGCCGCCAATACTGGGACCCTCATCACTGTCGAACGACTTGACGGCGCGCAGTCTGGGGTCAAACTGCAACTGCTCCTTCCGAATACGAAGCGAAACCACCACCGTCCCCACCGCCAATCCAAGGAACAGAAGGGACCACAACAGCCACATTGGGTTGTCCCTTGCCTCGCTGATCGCGGCGCTGATGGTCCGACCAGAGCGGTCCTCAAACTCTGTCCTTTCCACATACTCATTATACGTGTATATCTGAGAATCCTTCTGTTCCGCCACCTGAATGTGCACCGGCTTCATACGGTCGGTGAGGTCAAGGTCCTTTCCTCCACTTCTGCTATCGTTCGCCGCATACCGTTTAGCAGTCCACATAGCGCTGTGTTGTATGAAAGGGGCAGTACGGAGGACCGAGCACCCACCGCACCTACTGTGAAGTGCTATCACGATGGTACTACGTAGTCCAACCGGCACCGACGCCGCTGGCCTAAAATATCGAATAGAGGACCACATAAGACCACTCCCTCACAATTATCTCCTCCTACTAATGCTGTAAGACACTATATATATAGAATTGAGTATAGTATATCTACTTTACACTCTTCTTTAAGAAGAAAGAAAGGTTGAAAAGGAGAAAATTAGCAGTTTGCGAGGCGAATACTTGGTTCGTTAAATATTACATTGTTTTTGAAATAAACGAGTGTGAAGATTGCGGTATGACTTTGATACAGCTCTGATATTTATTTATTTATTTTTAAAAAATTTTGGGGAATAAAATAAATAAAGAGAAAAAAAAAAACGAAATACGATGTAAAAATAATTTAAAGAAGTACTTTTTTTTGTGTGTGTTCATTGTTTTTGTTACTGAGATTTTTTTTTTTTACTTGTTGTTATTTCTTTTTTTTTTTATATTATGTATATATATTTTATGTTTCCCCGTATACAGGATGAATCACCTTGCAATTAATTCTATATTTTTTAAAACTTTGTGCATTTTTTTTTTAATTACTATTTTTTATTTGCAAGTGAAACTTTCACACTATAAAACAAGAGTATATATATATATATATATTTCACAAAAAAAAAAGCACTAAACGTCTAAAGAATAAATATTTAAAAAAAAAAAACGAGATGAGAATAAAAAAGACACCAGATAACCTAGATGGATTGGGGTACGTCCTATACCGTACACAACGTTATATAAAATGGGAGGAATTACGGTCCTCTTTTATCCTCTTCTCTTCTCTCGTCTCACAATTCTTTGAAGTTATCCTCCGAGGCGGGGGCACTACCAGAGTCGGTCGACGTCTTATTGTCCGTGATCACCACCACCTCCGTGGTATCCCCGGTGGCGTTCACCTCCGGCTTTGGAGCCTGTTCATTGGCTTCTGGTGCCGCACTGCTCTCCGCCTCCTCGCTGAGTTCAAGTACCTCCTCTTTGGTCTCGGACCCCTGTGGCTCCTGTACGCTACTGCTCTTTGCCGAGGACGCCTTTTCCTCGGTCCGCTCCGGCGTCTCCTCCTGGTGTTCCGACTCCTTTTCTTCGGTCCGCTCCGCCGTCTCCTCTTGATGCTCGGACGCTTCCGCCTCCTCCTGGTGCTCCGACTGGGACTGCACCGCCACAGAGGAAGAGGCAGCACTGGGCTTCTCCAAGTCATTGGACACGGAGCTGCTGGCCTGAGAGTCCTCCGCCGGTACCATCGCGACGGTGCCCAGCTTACGCTCCTGGAGGGTAGTGCCGGGGTAGGTGTCCTCGCCGTCCTCCACGTCACGGGTTTCGGTCAGACCGAGGTGGCTCTCCATTTGGGTGCCCTGCTGTTTCTCCTCGTTAGCGCCGTCGGTGTAGATCTCTCCAGGGCCGTGTATGGCGATAATGTCATAATCCTCTCGGACAGGGGGGATAGTGATCTTTGCCTTTCGGTAGTCTACGTCATTAAGGATCTCCTCGCTAAAGTCTTCCTCCAACTCCCCGTCACTGTTATAGTAATCGCTAAGGGACTGCTTGACGCCGAAGCCAGAGAAGTTCACCTCCTCGACGGGTTCCGGCTCTGGGGTCTTGGTGGCGAGCGCAAAGCTCTCCTCTTGTTCCGACGTGTTGAGTGGGCCGGTCTTCTTGAAGGTGACCTTTTCGTAGAACCCTCCCAAGGATGAGAAGTCGCCGTTGTTTACCAACTGTTGGAGTTCCTCGTCGTCCAACTCGCCGCTGTGCTTCACAGTAAAGTCAATCAAGAGAGAACCCGCGCGAGCCTCCACGTCAAAGATGTTCTCTGGGGGGATGTTGAGCATCTGTGCTAAATCATCCTGCAGGGCAGCCACCATCCCATCGTAGCGTTCGGGGTCATTCAAGATTTCACTCCAGTCACCCGCCATCTTCGCGTGCAGACGGGTATACTTGAATTCAGGCTTCTTGCAGGCTACCGTGATCTCCTTCGCCCCACGTCCCACCGCGTGCAGATCCGCAATGCGGGAGACAGTACTGGCGTGACGACGCTCCGCATCTGCCAGGATTCGCGTCAGCTCTTCCAATTCCTCCTCCTCTTCCGGGGTCAGCTGATCCCGAGAGCGAAGTTCATCGATGCGCTCCTGAAGTTCTTTAATCTCTTGCTCCTCCAGTTCACGGCGGAGGGCTAAGTTCTCCATCTCATCAATGTCGTGACGAGAGTACGACTCGTGAACCGCAGCTTCTAGGGAGCCCTTTTGCTCTTCAGAGAGGTGTACATAACCGGAGACGCTCTCATCCGCAGACGGGCCAAAGTTGGTCAACACGCTTTGTTTCAGAATAATATCCTGCACAAAGCGCCCTTGGTCATCATCTCTGTACACCGCCTTAAAATAGACGCCCTCCGCCTTGTAGGCGGAAATAGGCAGCACTGCTTGCGAGTCGGGGTCAATACCGAGAATCGCTAGTTTCGCTTCTAGCATTTGAGTTTCTACTTTGGAGACATTAACACGAATGTCATTGACCTCCCGCAGCAAAAAGCGTTGGTCTTGTTGCTCGGCGAAGCACTCTTCCATGAGGCGAGCCTGGGCATCCCCGGCATCAGAGGCAGCGAGCTGTGCGTTGATCCAGCCACGACAGGCCGCATCCAATACTGCGAACCCGCCCGTACCCTCACCGGCAGGGGCCACCTCAAACCCTCCCTCGGAGTAGGGGCTGGTGGCACGCTTCTTCTTCCGGTCGCCCACCTTGGGAACGTCTTGTTCGGCGCAGAGCTGAACGACTTTACGGCGTCTGGAAACGGACATTGGGGTGACCGTGCAGTCCCAGTCCAGCAGCCGATCCATGAAGTTAGGCTCCCGCAGGACCGACTGCACAAGGTCCCACGACTTGGCGCGGTCCTCGTGAAGGATCAGCATGACCGCACGGATAAGGTTAGCGATAACAGGAGCTGGCTCCCCGTTGCTGCGGAGGTCGCGCCATTGGCGGGCGGGGATGTTTTGCATACGGGTCCTCGCACTGTCCAGTGATTTGAGTGCCTGTGCTGTGCGCTCGGAGCCCTGTTGCTGCTTCATCAGAGTGGCATCACGAGCGTTGAGAAGCTTCTCAGTGGCCACCTTCTCTTCATCGGAGATACTCCGGAGTTGCTTGCGAAGATCCTCACGGTCGTGCCAGAGTTGAAGCTTGTCTTCCTTCTCTGCAGTTTTCTTCAGTTCCTCCTCGGACTGAGGGTCCTGCACCTGGCTGGTCGGGCCGGCGGCATCGAAGCGGGCCACCTTTACCGTGTGAGCGGAGGGGAAGCCGATCACCTTGCCCAACGTATGAGACCACTCCTTGAGGGGGGTAATGCGCTCATAGGCGATGTAGTCTCCAATGTGGAGCTCCTCGCGGGTATGTTGAGCGGCCACAGTTCCGTCAGTGGCAGCCGCCTCCTTCGGTTCTACGTCTTCCTCTTCCTCCTCAGAAATGCGGTCCTGGGAAACAGAATCATTCAGATTCGCGGCCTGCGTGACAACATTTTCAGTGGCGTCATAGGTAGGATCATTATTAAAGTCCTCCTCTACCACGTTCTCTTCGTTGGAATGATGACTAGACATATTGGTTTATGAAAGCGTACGTCAAGTCTTTGGTAAAAAAAAAAAGTAGGTTCTACTGTAAAATAATTTCTTTTGAAAAAGGATCAAATATGAGATACGGTTACTACTAAGAAATGAAACTATTTAAAAGGGGTAAAAAAAATGAGAAGTAGAAGTATGTTTGTTCAATTTTTTTCATCTGTTTATTACTATTATTATTATTACTACTATCATTTTGGTCGAGTTGAACGGTAACCAACAAACACAAGATACTATTACCCGAAACTCCCACTCTGCAGCTGTATTGGGTGTTTATGTAAATAGACGTTAAATAAAAAAAAGTTACAGGATTAAAAGGAAAAAGAATATAAACGATGTTGTTATTGTTGCTGGTTTTTTTTTTTTTTTGTGGG
>JADNSB010000160.1:0-26767 GCA_019695575.1 Angomonas ambiguus | reverse complement strand
TCCGCGTGAAGCATCTCCAGTAATTGCTCTAACTTTAGGTTTCCCTGTGAGTGGGTTAGTATGGGCGTGCTGTGGCTGGAGTGAAGTAGTGGAGAGATGTGTTCAGTTCGTGGTGGTCGCAGCTCTTCGACGCCGTGGGCGAAGGTGCAACCCCTAAATGTGCAACTACCCGTTTGCTCCCAATTCCTGCAAATAGAAGTTTTGTACTTGGTAGGATCTGTCCCCACCCGCTTCGAAGGGTGTTCTTCACTCAGAGAAAATGACGGCACACTCTGTTGGGAAGATTGAGGAAGCATTTGTGGTGAAATACAAGGCCGCACGGGAGGCGTTTGGTCCGGAGACTCATCCCCGGCCTTTACAGAAAAGAACATTATTGAAAACTAAACTTACTAGTACACTTGGGGTAAAGAGTAAAAAGGGGCAAACAGAAAAAAAAAAAAGAGATAGGAGATGGGAGATGGGAGAAGAGGAAGAAAAAAAAAACTGCATACAGAAAACCTATTTCTAACCCCGCTATTTGGGAAAAATACTGAGAGAAGTGGTTAGTGGCTTGTTGTTAAAAAGAGTAAGTCGCGGCACTAAATGAAACAAACCTACGTTGCCTTTATCTTGAAGTGGATAGAAACCAGCGTGAGGATTAATACTTTTAAATCTCGAACCAAGTAGTAAAACTCGCTGAGACCTCCGGAGTGAGAGGAGCCCTCTACATCGCTAATAGAGATAATTTTATTCGTTAAGAAAGAAATATGAGTATTTCCTAGATGTACCTCTAGCTCTTGTCTTCCGTTTCGGTCCGGCTCTGGCCAGTGTTCATCGTCACAATCCATAACGGTGGAGTTGAGAATGATTCGCTTTAATTCGTTCAAAACGTCAGGTGAAAGGGTCATTTGTTTCTTGATGATGTCTTCGTTCCGGTATTGGCTATTGTTTGCATACTTGAGGGTGCCATCCTCTTTTATTTCAAACTCTAAGAACTCATTACCATACCGACCAGTGTGACCTACGAAGTACCGTATATAGTGTAGAGGGGAGTGTTCCCCTTCTCCGGTAACTTCCATCTTCGCAAAAGGAGTAAATGCGCTAAAAGTCGCTTTCGTTAAATAAACGTAAAGAGAAAAAAAAAAAAGAGAGGAAAAGGGGGAAAAAACGTATTAAAGATTATTAACAATGTTGGGCATATTACTCGTGGCCAAACACAACCCTGAAAGGGGTTAACGGAAACAGAAAAAAAAAAAGAAAAAGACACAGGATCCACTTTGACAAATTTTAGAGAGAAACATAAAAAAATTTCGGTCTTTTTATTTTGTCACTGTTTAGCTTCTTCTTTAAAATTTTTTATATACTCAGCTTTTGATTCGTAAAAAGAGAAAGAATTAAAATAAAAGAAAGAAGAAAACAAAGTTCTAGTAGCATTACTTTCTTCTTTTTCACCATTACATGCTCTTTGGCTCTCTGCCTTCGCGGTACCTCCAGTTGCACAGGCAGTCGTGGGGATACAGTGTGGGAAGGTAGAGTACCTTGTCGGAATCGGGAGTTCGGGTGCGCTTCCATTCCACGTGGTGGGCAATCAACGCCAGGTAGACGGTAAGGTGGTTGATCGCATAGTTGTACCCCACGCAACGGTGTGGGCCAACCCCAAATGGAATAAATTGCTTGGCGAACTTCCGGTCCTCCTGCCTTTCGGGACCCATGCGATCGGGATCGTACTCGTCAGGATTGGTAAAACCCTCTCTGCAGCAGGCCACAAGTGAGGGAATCACCATGCTTCCCTTGGGCACCACCGTCTTTTCATCCAGCTGAAAGTCGCTGTGGGCCTTCATGGGAACCATCGGCGCCGGAGGGTACAAGCGCAATTGTTCCATCACACACTGACGAGTAAACGTCATCTCCTGAACCAGATCGTACGAAAGTGGCTCGTTCCCTGGACGAAGACGGGCTTGTTCTTCGCGCACGCGGGCCAAGATTTCGGGACGTTCTGCCATCGTCGCAGTAATCATCGTCAAACTGGCGGTGGACGCATCCTGGGAGGCAAAGAGAAAGTCCAGCATGGTATCCGCCATCGCGTGGTCTTCCGTGTACAGGGGGGGCTGCTGTCCTTCCTCCTTCGCTTCCTTGATCTTTTCCAACACTGTCGAGGTCCAGAAATCCAACAAACAGTGTGGTTCGGCATCTGGGTTAGACATGCGCGCTTTGCTGCGCTTTACCGCAGCACCCAATTCCACCATGGCAATCTTACGAGCCTGTACTGATTTGTACAGCGTGGATCCGGGAAAGTAAATGGGGGCGGCGAGGAACCCGTGAGTGATGATATCGTAGTTGCGGGTAAACTCTGCCCGGTTGTGCAAATGCTCTCCAAGGAAGACCGTTTGGGAAGTCTCGCAGTTCATCTCACGGATGTGGCTTCGCATCTCCTCCGGGGTACCGTCCCAAGGATAATTCTTAACCCATCGCGCCATGTGTTCGTGAATCAAACGCTCCTGGATGGGGAGGTACAGGGACAACGCCTTGGTGGTGAAGAGGTTCATAAAACTGGATCGTAACGCCTTGTGCGCCGGACCACTCTGGAAGGCAATATTATTGTCTCCCAGAATCACTTTTCCGTTGGGGTGCAGCTGGAGAGTCATGGTGTCTTCGCTGTTGGTAGCGAAAATCTTGTGGCACAGATCGGCACGGGTGACAAAAACAGTAAAGTAATTCAAGATGGCCAACCAGCTGTACCCATGAGGGCAGTACTGGCGCTGGCGTTCCCAGAAGCCGTAAGGGTCTTTAATCATCTCTACAACCCCACCAATGATAGGGTTGACAAACTTGGGTCCGGGAATTCGGAACTTGTGGGCCCGTGCAAACGACATCGAGGTGAGCCAGAACGCAATGGCGTAGGAAAGGGCCAAGAAAATGAGAACCTCCACTACATAGGGTAACTGGACACCCAAAAGAGTGCTAAAGGCAGCCATTAAACGAATACAATCAAATTAAAAATAATTGTAAGGTGAAAATTCAAAAAAAAAAAAAGGGTAGATGAAATGAAACTGATGATATCCTTTTTGATGTATAGAAGAAAGAAAAAAAGAGAGAGTGGAAAATTCGCTTCGGCAGAAACAAGTGAAGGTAGTAAATTGAAACGGAAACATAACAGTTGATTGTGAAGTAACAACAGAGAAGGTGGCTGTTTCTCTTTTTTTTTTTTGCTGTGTGTGTGTGTGTGTGTGTGTGTGTGTGTGTGTGTGTGTGTGTGTGTGTGTGTGTTTATTCCGTTTTATTCTGTGAAGACGAAATGCGTAAAGCCTCCGCGGCCCACGCTTCTCCCTTTGACCTCTTGAGAAATTGAATGAAAAGCTTTTTACATTCATCAAGGCCCAAATCGGAGAGCGAATGTAATAGGTGGACAATAACCCCACGCGCCTCCGGAGTCAAGCAACCGTCCTCGTCTGAAAGTCTTCCTTTATGTTGAATCCAATTCAGGCCGTCCTTTGTAATGGCGCGCAGTGTTGTCTGACCTGTGTCTTTTTCCTTTATACGAAGTCCGAAAACTTCTATCAAAACTAAAAAAAACTTCTCGACGTTTTCTCGCACGATTGGATCCTCTTTGCAGGCGGTAAAGTAGACACGACTTTCCTCCGTTGTTTCAGACGGTGAAATCGGAAGCATAAAGCACAAAAATTCCGATTCTGTCTTTTGTTTGACACAGTTGGTCAGAATGGGCCACATATTGTGGCACTCCTTCTCGAAAATATCATATATGCTTCTGTTCACCTCTTCCGTGTACCCCATTTCCTGCAGAGCCGGAAGAGGCAAATTCCTTTCGCCCCTGTGAAACTCCAATACATCCTTGACAGGACATTGGCACATTAACTTTGCGCCCTTTTTCTCCAGTTTGCTTAATAAGCGCTGCTTCCGTTGCCGTTGTCGCTCCAACGCGGCGCGCTTTTGACCCAAAGATGAGTTTTCACCCAGCAACTTTTCCTCTAGACGTTCGTTTAGCAGTTCCCGTGCCGCTCTTCGGTTCAGATGAAGGGACGGAAAACGACTGTATTTAACGATAACACCGGTGGGACAGTGTTTAAGAATGACAGTTTGCATTCTTCGGTTCGTCGCCTGGCCTCCAGGTCCTCGACCCAAGGTACTCTCCTCCCTAACGTCCTCTTCCTTGAAAAAATACCACCTATCAAACAGTCTGCTTCGGTATCGAGGTAGCCTTGACTCCTTACTGATTTTTTTCCGTTGAACTCTGCGGCGGTGTAAAACCCTCATAATATCGAGCCTATCTCTGGGGGGCAATGCATCAAAGAACTCTTTCGCCTTCGATTTTGACTTGATGAGTCTCAATTTTTCAATATTGTCTTTCCACGCATTGGCCCTTCCTCTACTATTCGAAAGGGAGTACCGCTTGTTGCTTGCCCGCTGACTTACGAATCGATTAGGTAGCCAAGTAACCATAGCGGGGAGAAATACAAACAGACGCCTACAGCGCATTAACAGGTAATCATAAGCAGCGGACTTGTAAATAGTGTGTCAGGGATAATTGCTACCGCGAGAAAACATTGAAAAAAAAAAAAAGAGAAAGTGACCGAAAAATCAATTCAAAAAGTCCAATTAAAATGAAGATGTTAGTAACGGAGAGATGACAAGGTTGTCATAAGTATACATGTGTGTATATATGTGGTGTGTATGTTTTAAAAACAAAAAAAAAACATAAAAAAAAGGTGATAAAAGGTTATTGTAAACCATACGGCATATTGTTTCGTGGACCATCCTCTCCGTGTTTTGGCTTCTCCGCCTCCAAATCCGGGAGGGCAAAGTCCTGCATCTCATACTGCCGATCAAAGGGACCTGTTCGGAGTAACACTTTCCGTTTGCTCCACTTATCCACAAAAATACTACTCTGAGGATACGGCCCCTTCCAAGGATCTAACCGTTCCTTCACAGTGTAATCGTTATAGGATTCGTTAAACAGCTCATTCGTTCCCCCCCTATAGTTGTACACATGAAGGTAGTACTGTTTCTTCCACTCCCAACCCGCCTCCTCGGAGTAAATTCCATTGTGTGAAAAAAGGATAATATCGTCGGTTTTCGACGGTTTCCTAAAGCCATACATATCGGCGAACTCTTCCTCTGTGAGTTGAAGGGCGTATTCTACTTCGTCTCGTGGAATCCAGTGACTGTGGGGTACCCACCGGTGTATCTTACTGGACGAAGTTCTACAGTCGATCACGTAGGTCTGAGGATCAGGGAAGCGGTAGAGGTGCTCCATGTCTTTCAAATAAGCTTGATGACACAAAAGGTGATGAACCGGTGCGTACTGATGCTGCTCAAAGATAAACTTGTGTTTATCAAAGTACCAGGGCTGATATTCTTTAGGGTGCCAGTTGAACCACTCTCGTGGATTGATCTCACCGTCTATCATCATGTGGTGCCGCGTACGACGGTCAGACTGTAGCCAACGGAAGGATCGCTTCATTGCTAGAGTGCCAAGAACGGAAAAAAAAAAAAAGAGAGAGAGAGAGAGGAAAGGCGAAGGGAAGAAAATGTTAAGAATACATTGTGAAGTTTTAGTAGAGTGAGCATTAAGAAAAAAGAGAAACACTACTAAAGAGTGTGACAAGTATAGAGGTATATACGAGTCACTTTATATTTTTGTTTGTTTGTCTCAATACTTAATTATGGTAGGAGAAGGACAGTTAAATAGGTTAGAACAAAAAGGGGGATAGAGTGAAAACTAAAATAGATATAATAAAAATTATAAAAAAAAAAACAGTATCAACGTTTAAAAGGTAAAGAGATTTGTTACCTAACCTCCGTTCCTTTCGCCGTTGGGATTTTTCTTTAACAGGGAAAAATAAGAAAAAAATTTCATTACTCCACAATCTTCTTTGGTACCTCCCAAGTGAAGGAGCCCTTGCCAGTCTCATCCTTGCGTCCAAAGTGCCCGAAACGAGAAGTTTCGTAGTAGATCGGTCGGCGGAGGTCGAGATCCTTGATAATGTCGTAGGGGCGAAGTTTAAAGTTCTTCTTCACAATCTCAAGAAGCTTTGCATCATCGTATTTACCGGTTCCATAGGACTCCACAAAAATGCTCAGAGGCTCTGACACACCGATGGCGTACGCCAGCTGAACCAACACACGGCGGGCATAGCCGCCTGCGACAAGGGATTTGGCGATCCAACGAGCGGCGTAGGCAGCAGAGCGGTCCACCTTGGAGGGGTCCTTACCGGAGAAGGCACCACCACCGTGAGCACCCCAACCTCCGTACGTATCTACAATAATCTTGCGGCCGGTTAATCCAGCATCACCATGAGGGCCACCAATGACGAAGCGACCAGATGGGTTGATCCAATATTTCGTGTCATTGTCCAACATGTTGGCGGGGATAACGGCCTTAATTACCTTCTCTAACAGATCGGCGTGAATCTTTTCGTTGGTGACGGCCTCGTCGTGCTGGGCGGAAATAAGAACAACCGCGACGCGTTGGGGGGTCAATAACTGCTTTCCATCCCGTTGGTCGTACTCATACTGAACCGTGACCTGTGTCTTGGCATCCGGTCGGGCCCATGGGAGAGTGCCATCACGGCGCAGCTGGCTATACTTGACCGCTAGGCCACGAGCCAACTCGTAGGTGATGGGCATGAGGGTCTCTGTTTCGTCGGTAGCATACCCAAACATCATACCCTGATCACCCGCACCTAGATCCTCGCTGTCAAAGTTACCAAGACCCTGGCAAATATCAGGCGACTGCTGTTCAATAGCAATGAGAAGATTGCAAGACTTGTAGTCGAGACCTTTAGAGGCATCATCAAAGCCGATCTCCTTCACGGCGTCACGAACGATCTTTTGATAGTCGAGAGGGGTCTTCGTAGTGATTTCGCCAAACACCATCACCATACCAGTCTTGGAGCAGGTCTCGCAAGCAACCTTGGAGAACGGATCACCGGCAAGGCAGGCATCCAACACGGCGTCAGAAATCTGATCGCACAGTTTGTCGGGGTGGCCTTCGGTAACGTGCTCCGAAGAAAACAGGATAGTGTGGACAGACATTATTATTATAATTAAAGATTGTGAAAGCTTAACGATTAGACAGGTAGTAAGAAAGTTGACAGGAGAGGAAATTGGATAGAAGAGAAAATAAACAAGAATACGGCAACAATAAAAGAACAAACATTAACCATTAAACGGACGCAGATTAAGTTTCAAGCAAAGGTCACTCCTCATCGACGAGCACGACATCTCTTTCCTCCGTTTTAGTCAAAATAGCCCGAAGCGGTCGCCCGTTAGGGGTCTCCACTACGTAGTCCACCTGTCCTATTATAGTTTTGTTATCCTCCATCCATTCCTTCAGACGGTAGTTGATGAGGATGTCGTCAGGTTTCATTCTGGCATTGCACATCGGACAGTTCCACGTGTTACTACGGAAACAGTGCTCTAGTACCGATTTGAGGTCCATACACTGCAAGTGTTCACAAAATTGACTTCGGGCTGGTATTTTCATAATGGTAGAGCTCAACGGACAGAGAATCTTTACAGAACACTCGCTCAAATCAATCAGAGTATCCGATGGGTTTAAAGAGACGTTGCCCTTTTTTCGATAGTGATTGTAAAGAGTGTCGGACAACTCCCCCGCAGTCACTTCATCCGCTACAATGGCGGCAACCACCCCAGACCATAAATCAGCGTCCTCCAAAGGGGTAATTCGAACCGCCACACGCAGTGTTTTACTGACACTGGACAAGGCGGCATGTGTGATATCGAGGGTAGGGGCGGTACGAACCGTTTCGTTCTCCTTTCCCGCCGGGATACTCCAATTTTCCCTCATCGGAAAAGTGTGTCCGTTCACCTCTACCTCCATCGAGACACGTTGGTCGTCCACGGTGAAGGGGGTTAACCACCCTTTGCAACGATACTCTGGGGAAAGGGGAACGAGCAACACACGCCTTCTCTCGTCACCTAAACCGGTCTCGCTGATGGATGTAAGCGGGAAAACAGTGTGGAGACTGACATTGTCAACCGGTACTCCTCCGAGTAACTCTACGAAACGGTACTTGGGAGATAACACGAAGCTGTCGTCGTTTTCAAACACTTCACTTCGCACAACCGCAAGAGCAGCTTCTCCTACAGCGGGTACAAACTTCCCGTCTTCTTCGCTGTCGGAGGGAGAGGCCTCCACCGCCTCGGACGTCACTACTGGTGGTTCCTCCAACCTTGCCCTTTTATCCCGTTCTTCAGTGAAATCGTGAGGTGCTGTCCTTTTCTGGCGGAGACTCCGACTCCCCAGAGCGGACGACGCCTCCGTACTATACGTCTGTTGAGTGCACGTCTCAGTGACGACACGTTCCACTAACGAGTCCGACAGTGCGACCGAGTAGGGGAGCGCAGAGTGGATCGCATCGCCGTGGAGGAGCGGTTTCACACACTCATTGTCACTGGAGTCGATCAGGTGAAGATCGCCTGGAGAATGGTAGAAGGACACATAGCAGTCTCCTCCGTCCTCCTGGTCGGCACCACCACGCTTCTCTACTCTCGCTGGCCACCATGTATTGTCATCGCATTTAACCAATATCGGTGTTCCAATGGGATATTTCATCTATGTCATTACGAAATTCTACAGCAATGTTTCAAAGACTTTACAGAGAAAGGAAAGATTATTAAAGAAAAGGGTAACTGAAAGACGTATCGCTTTTAAGTGCGTACACATTGGTGCAGACTTGAAAAGGAAAAAAAAAAATGAAGTTAATAAATATAAAAAAGACTAAAGTACAAGACATCACACTACGAGGCTCTTAAAAATAAAAATAAAAAGTGAATCTAGAGAAAAATCTAATTTTCGGAAACGCATTGACTCGGTCCCGGAACGGAATACCCCAATTCGAACTTGTACCGTTTTTCCTCTTCCCGTGTGAAAGTATCGTTCTGCCAATCCCCGCTGGCGTTACGCACCGACTGAACCGACCGCAACGCCTTGGGGTAGGCGGCGAAGATATGGGACAAGGGCAACTCCCCGGGATTTTGAGCAAAAATAAAGTCTGGATCGACCCCCTCCTGTGCCGCACAACGCTTTGCGGTGAGAGGGGCCACCTTGGACCGACTGTTCGTCTTTAAGTGCTCATTCGTAGGAACGTCCTTGGGCCATTCTATTCTTTGTCGCTTTCCTTTCGTGTAGAGCGATGAGGAGACACAGTCCGTCTTGTGAAGGGAGGCGGTCCTACTGGGTGCCTTCGGGGTAGGGGGGCGATGGGATCGTGGGGCCTCCGTGACTTTAACGGGGGGAGTTCTAGAAGCGGGATTGGTCGCGGTGAAATGATTAAAGTGCTTCCCAGCCGCGGTGGAATTAACATTCATGGAGGATAACGCAGTGAGAGGACCGTTTCGGATATAAGAGTAAAGCACCTTGGTAGTGCTTTCATAGCGTTCCAAATACGGTTGTGTGCTGACAGACGGCGGCGGGGGGAGTAGTCCTGAAACATCTTCCTTTTTAATAAACTCACGGAACATTAACTCCTCGACTAATTGCGGAGTCCATACAGGGGCCTCCATTATTATTTTTTATTTTTTTATTTGGTTGTTTGTTTGTTTTTATTATTTGTAGTACGATTTAAAAATACTGCAAAAAAAAAAATAATGATAATAATAATTACAAAGCTCAGAACAAACAAACAAAAAAAACTTTACCGAAAAAATTAAAGGAGAGAAAGCCAATAATGAATTTAAAGCGATCACACTACTACATCCCTCATAGGAATCTATCCAAACTATCAAAGACAGGTGAATCATTAAAAGTGTACAAAAGTAAAGAACAACAGATTACTTATTGTCATACTATAAAAATATATGATTTCATTGTTTTATACTACACACATAGAATTTAGAACAGAAAAAAAAAAATCACCTATGGACACCAACACATACATGTATATATATATATATACATATATGAATCAACAAACTATTTACATGACAACAACAACAACACGTTTTTGAACTGCCAACTTTTCTTTTTCTCCTTTAATTTAAAATTTTTGTTTTCAGCGAAAGAAAACAAAAGGGAGGGGGAAAAAAAAAAGAAAGAAAAACTAGTAAAAGTTACCAAGGCCGTACGCGTCCTCCATCTCCTTGTAGAGATGATTGCTGGCACCTCCCTGAGAGTTGAACCGACTTCCCTCCAGAAACACAGAAGACGTCATCATGCTGTTCCCTGCATTGGCGACAGCGGTTTGGTGTTGGGAAACCACCGCCTTAGGTTCGGGGCGCTCACTGCTCCTCTTGTAATCCTCTCCCGTCAAGCTGTTCCAGGCATAGTTGTAGTCCAGGGACTCACCGGCATCCTTGATTACCTTCTTTAACAGGTCCACGCAGTAGGCGTAGTCCGGCTCCTCTTCAAACTGTAAACCTCTTGCGTAACGAACCAACTCGGCGAATTCAGGAGCAAACCCTTTGGCCAGCTCCGCAGGGCTGGTGGCCTTCTTTACGTCACGGATTCTCTCATAGCGGGCGTCATTTCTGTTGGTTTTCAGACCCTGCCAGGGTAGGCTGCCTCGCAATAGATACATGATTAAATACGTTACTGCCTCCAAGTCGTCGCGTCTGGACTGCTGAAACCCTTCGTGGGTATTGATACTCACGTAACGGGCGGTCCCGGTTAGCGATTTACCGTCGGAAAAGGACACGTGCTTGCCGTTATAGTCACGCCATGCCTTGGACAGCCCCACGTCAATCACGTAGACCACATGCGAAAACTCGTTGATACCCATGACAAAGTTCTCGGGTTTAATATCCCGATGTAGGTAGCCAACCGAGTGCAGGTACTGAATACGCTGTATCACTTGAATACCAATCATACTCACTGTTTTAGGCCCGAAACTACGATTGCACGCATTAAACAAATCTTCCAAACAGGGACCGAGAAGATCCATCACCATAATTGTATAGTCCCCCACTTTCCCGCAGAAGTAGGACCTAGGAACACCGACTGTCACTGGGCATTCGTTGAATCGGTGGTAAATTTTGTGCTCCAGATTTAAATGCGAACGGGGGCCGTCCTTTGTCAGCTCCATTTTCATTGCAACAGGTACATTGGTGACGATGTCTACACCCTTAAAGACCTCCCCGAATGCTCCACCGCCGAGCCTTTCCTCGACTCTAAACCGACTGGCAATAAGAATGTCGTTCCCTGACATTTCTTTGCTTTTAGTGTATTTTAACTTTGTTTTGTTTTCTTGCTTTTGTTCTTTTGTTGAAATGCAAAACGAAAAGGAAAAAAAAAAGAAATAGTAATAGTAAGGCCGGAGAAGGTAAGACACAAGAAAGGACAAGTAATCATTAATGAGCAGGAAAGTCACAACCATTTGCGTAAATAAACACGAAGTGTAGAGCAGAGAGGCATACACACAAAAGGTACCAGGAGAGACGCCTTTTTTTTTTTGGGGGGGGGGGGGAGAGAGAGAGAGAGAGAGGAGCCGCCAATAGAGTACATCAGGACTCTTCACACGTTACTGCCGCAAAAGCGTAACGATCAACACCTAGGTGTTGAAGGAGAGCGTACTCCAACACAAAGCGCTGAACTTTATAGTACTCTTTTTCAGAAAACGCATAGTCGTAGGACCAGCCTACATTTTTATCACACCCCGCGCAGAACACCTCCCTCACCATATGCGAGCCGGTCATGAGTTCCTTTTGCTCTCTTGGACCGGTGTAGTAGTTGGCACAGGTATCTACCAATATCGCCCGTCCATGTCTCCCGTGAAACTGCTTGGATATAATGTCCTGCTCCAAGCACAGATACGTACCACAAAGACCGCAGCCAAATCCTAATAAATCATCGTCATTCACTAAGCGCTTTCTAAACCTACGCGACATCGGACCTAGTGACTGATAATCTCACAAAAAAAAAAAGAGGGGGGAGGTTATGAACAAGAATGACAAACCACACGTAAAGCATCGCTGCGAAAAGAATAACAGACTCTCTATCCCTTCGGTTCTAGTGAAAAAAAAAAAACGTGTCACGCAAATAGACGGGATGACATTTGCAGAGAAACGTGCGAAGACGCTGGAAGACTCTTTCCATTTATCTTTAGTCCCTCTGGTGCGACGTAGTGATGCGTCAAACAGAGCTCCACTGGGGTGTACTCCACGTCTGCCAGAAGAGGAACTTTGTGAGAGACCTCTATGCGCTCTGACGCAGAAAACGTCAACAGTTGGCCCACTCGAAAGCTGGATAGACTTACGTTATAGACCAAGACGAAGCAAAACTCACCAAGAGGTTGTAGTGCCAACAAACACAGCGGTTGGGCGGCAGACTCGGTCAGTAGGTCTACCACCACCAAGGACACATGGGATGGGTTTAGTCGACTCGCATTGTTCACCGATCCCAGTAATTTTTTATACTCTACCTTACCAATGGTGCGAAGAGACTTGATCCGCTGCAAGGACCTCCTCAAAATGGAAACATTTACTTCGCACAGCTGTTTAGATCCTGGCAAGTGAACACTGTCCAGCTTGTTTGCCTCCGCGAAACTAATGGCGGACAATCCGAAATAACCTAGAAGACCCTCAATGACACCCTTGTTAAACGTCACGTCAGGGTCTTCAACGGAGTGTTCGTGGGCCTTCTGAATAGCACCGTAGGCCCGCTTTACTGCCCCATACGTCATCTTTTCCACTGTGAGTTGAGATAAAAGAGCCAGTGCTAACGCAAACCAGGCCTCAGAGGAGGTCAAATCTGTCGTCACCGCTGCATGGGCCTTATCCACAGAATCCTTGAAGTATATCTTCTTCTGCTCTGTGGACAGTCCAGACTCCCCACAACGATTTCGCTGCACTTGACTGAGCTTGCACAGAGCTTCAGTATTGTTACCGTCTATCTTGAGCGCACTATCCAACGCGTCCACTGCATCTTTATAAGCACTTCTCCGTAGATAGCACTCTGACAGATCAATCCACGCCTCCACGGACGTTGGCATCAACTTTAAAACAGACTGCAAATCCTGTTCAACGTCTTTAGAAACAGTGGGTATAATCAGCATAGCTTTGCACTTTAACAAGGTAAGGCGAGTTTTTTCTTCATTGGATGCATCACTCTGAATAGGGGGAATAGCTTTTAGTATAGATTGAACGTCCTCATTGACTTGAACATCGAACACTTTGATGCGCGCGAGCTCCCTCACCTTTTTCTCAATGTCGTCAATAGTCGGACCGCTCATGATGCTAGTTCGTGTAAATAAGAGAGAGGGAGGGAAAATAAAAAAAAAGGTAGGTGTTGCAGTTATTATTATTATTATTATGATGATTACTATTGCCGATGCGGTTATCAATCCGACGCCCGTCGGTCTCAAGCAAATGAATTCATACAATAGCAGCAATTTTTTGTACGTTTAGCTCTTTCCCCCCTCCAAAAAAAAAAAAAAGCTTCTATAACTCTGCAGAATACGTCAATAGAAGACCCCGTTTCTCCTTTTCATCCAAAAGCACAGTACTCTTCTTCAGACTCGTAGAGAGGCGGCACAGGGTAAGTAAATTAAAAGCGCTTATCGGCTGTCTTGTCACACTCCACCCCAGCGCCACCCCATGCGACGATGATGGATCGCTTTCGTAAAAGTGGTAGTGGCACCCATATGCGTTTACCATGTCTGTGTCCTCCCTCACATAGTTCAACCGCACCGCCTCCCCTTGACGTGAAAAAAGGATCCCTCGGGGAAAACAATTGTCCCTGCCAACAAGAATGGAGGAAAAGAGGCTGCCCATTTCACTTCATACCACAGCTTGCAAAAAAAAAAAAGTAAAAGAGCTAGGGAAGGGCAAGAATACAACAAACAAAAAGGAAAACAAAAAAACCCACAATAATAAAACGAATAGCAAAGGAAACCAACAAAAAAGAAAATACCTCTTGAGCCGATTCGCTCCATCTATGTTCAAAAAATAAATCCATTCTATAAATCCTCTTCTTCATTTTCCTCCGGACGTACAGCCAGAGATTGGGCCGAGTACATCTCCGCCACCTGTTGTGCGGTCGTCGCATCGGTTGGTTTTTTATCGTCCCGTAGGCGGATGTACCTGGGAAACCGCAGTGCGACCCCTTTGGTAGGGTCCACCAGTCCTATCGCCGCAAAGTGGACCGGGGAGATGGATAAGTCTGCCGCTTTGACTTCCCATACCAGGGTTTCCTTCAGCCACACGTCCACACCACTTTCCTCCGTTCTATAATACGGTGGTTTCACTTCAGTGACCGAGTCCTGGAGCAGTCGGGTTAACTTCTCCAGCTCCTCATCTTGAAAGCCAGTACCAATTTTGCAAATCGACTGGTATTCGTCCGCCTCTGGATCGTAGCAGCCCAATAAAAACCCACCAAAAACGCCTGTTCGTTTCCCCTTTCCGTAAAAGGCCCCTAGTGGTACCAAATCCAGCGTGTCGGTCACACCATCCATGTAATCCTTTTTTAGTTTGAGCCAGTGATGGGACCGTTTCGCAGGGGTGTACTGCGCGTCCACCTCCAGTGTTTTCAGCATAAGACCCTCACAGCCATCCGTGATCGACTGCTCCAAGAACTTTTGAATATCATCGACGTTGTCTGTGTCGAGGTGGACAGCAAAGGCGAATTTTTTGTCCAGTGGGCGAAACGTTTCATTCAGTATTTCTCGTCGCTCCTTGAGTGTTTTTTCTAACAATGGTTCACCGTTCAAGAAAAGGATATCAAAGGCAAACACACACACAGGAATTGTAACGTCCTCCACGGAAATGTTTTTTCTCCCTCTGTGCTGAAGTACTTGGAATGCTTGAAGCCCACCGGTCTCCGCATTCACAGCCACCACTTCGCTGTCTATAATAAAAGAGGAGATCTTTTCCTTATCAAAAGTTTGAGGTAAGCACGCAATGACGTCGGGGTACTTACCAGTGTGGGTTTCCGAGTTCCGGGAGAAGATGTGATACTTTCCGTTCTCAAAGTGTATTTGAGCGCGCTCTCCATCATATTTATATTCTGAAGTGAAGGATTTGCCCTGAAAACGGTTGAGTACGACACTAATGCCGCTGGTGGGATGCGCCAGTTGCGGCCTGACAGGGAGGCCTGGGCGGATGGAAAGAAGTGATTTACACGCCTTATTAACGGTGGAGTTGGGTACCAAAATCATAAAACCGTGATCCACCACTAACTGGACGACGATGTCAATATCGGGTACCTCGGCAAAGAGTCGAGACACACCGTTCGCCCCTAGTGTGAGAGTCTGTTGGAGGTTCTCCACACTCATGGTAGTAGACTCGGCTCCTAAAAAATTAAGTGCGAAGGCGTACCCCAGCGCAGAAAAGGCGGAAGACTCCGCCATACCGATGCGCATCTTTTGTTGAAGTGCCCTGACAATCAAATTCACTTCAGGACCTTTGGCGTCTCGCAGGAGTTTTTTAATCGTGTCACTGCGTCGGCGCACCACATCCTTACCGCTCATCTCCGCCATTTGTTTAAACGCCATAAACACCGTGTTCGCCGACAACGGTTTCGGTTTGACTAGAGTAGACTGAGTCTTTTTGTGCTCCTGGGCCACCTCGGCCAAGTCCCCTGTCTGCTGGTATGCCTCCTTGAGGCGGCTCTCTGTCATACCGCAGCACTCCGCGACTACTTTTACCAGTGTAGAGTCTCCAATACCAAGCTCCACACCTTTGTGCTGAGGTGCCTGTTTGTTCAGGATCAAATAAAACACCGGAACCAGTTCCTTTGGAGAGCGGTCCATCACGGTTCTTAGAAGGTTCGTCAATATTTTTATACACTCCAAGCGAGAAGACGTCGCACTAATATCGGCCAGGGCATCCGCCACCACTGCGTATGGAACAACGGTGGAAGTCCCCCACAAGTCCTCCGAGTGCTTTTCGGAATTGAATTCGGTGCATAAGAGCTTCGCCATTGATGTAGTAGACGGTATCTCCAACTCGGATAGTATCTTGTAAAATTCTTCTCGGTACAACTTAAAGTAACTATTGGCATCCATTTTCTTGGGTGGTTGGGGGGACTGATCACCGCAATCCTCCTCTCTACCCCTCTTACCAGGGCTCTCCATTTGACTCTTAGCTTTTATCACACTAAAGAATATATTTAAATATATACGAGGTCGAAAAAGGAGAGAAAAAAAAAAGAAGAAAAGACATGAAGTTAACAATACGTTCTTTCAGCACCTTTCGGTGTGGTCAACACAGACTAGAGACTCAATCGTTCGCTTGGAGTAACGGGTATAATAATTAGGTGGAAATATAGTATTGTTAGTTATTGCTTTAAGAAAAAAAAAGGGGGGAAGGCTCTATTAAATTAAAAAAGTTTAACAATTAAAAAAAAAATTGTGTAGAGTCAGTTTCCTAAATTTTACCGCTTTCAACAAGGATTCTTCGCGGCCGCAATCACATTTAAAATGTTCAAGAAGAAGTTTGGCGTTTTCTACGAGATACTCTTCATTGACCTTGCTTCGCAAAGTAACGCGGAGTGTAATATTTAAAGAAAAAAAAAATACAAGGAACTCCTTTCACTCTTTCTCCAATATTATATTATTATTATTATTTTTGTGTGTGGTTCTCTCTCTCTCTCTCTCTCTCTCTCTCTCTCTCTTACATCATGTGGTTATACCCCTTTAAACCGTATTGTGTATCGATCGAGTCCTGTTCAATCAACGATTGTTCCATCCCCTGCAGAAGGGTGTCACCCGGATACAAATTACTGAAAGCCATCATCACTTTTTGATGGGTTCTGTTAATAGAGAGGACATTAACATTGAATACCTCGAAATTTGCATCCTCTGGAGTAGACATGTACTCCTCTCTGTAAATGGTTCTCAGTGCGCTGAATGACATGTTCCAGAATAGGAACAGGGTTTTGAGATCCTCGTCGAGTAAAGTGGCCTGAGGGAACCGCTCGTACAGATCAGGGAGGCGTAAATACGGATTACTAAGGACATAAAGCATCAGAAAACCGGCATTGAAGTCGGTGGGATAATGGAACGGCAAGTGTTTAATGACGGAGCTAAACTCGGAGAGGGGAACGCGTGTGTGCTGGTTCACAAACAAAACCGTGGCAATCGTCTCTGTCAACATGCGTAGTGCTCTACCAACTAGGCGGGTACACGTACCGAATGCCGCCATCTCCGAGTCGAAAGGTCCCTCCCATTTCCCGTTAATGTTTAGGTGAACCACAGAAACCGCTCGTGAGGCAAAGAGTACGTCGGGGTCGTATTGGTTAGAGAAGGGTGGAGTTTCCCTGACTACCTTATTAAGGGGCGGAGTCACGGGGAGATTCATCTGATCCCGGGTGAGGCAGCCGGTGCGGTATAGCTCGATGAGCAAAACACCGTATTCGCTGAGGGAGGGACACGGTACGTAATAATCGAGTGCCCTGCTGAATATAGAGTACCCACTCATACTCTGGTTCTGCGGCGAAATCCAATGAGAAAAGTAGCCTAGCAAGTCTAACGATTTGAGTAGTGTGACTATAACGGTGGATGTCACGTTCTGACAGATGTAAGGCTCATCCGACGTCTTCTCCGTAAATTGGAGAACGTCGGAGAAGTTAATCTTCTCACCCCAACGACTCGGGTCAATGTGTCCCAAGTTCCAGTAGGAAAGAACAATCATTGGTGGTTCCGCAATGCTGCAGGAGCGGTCATCGTTTTCTTGGGGGGTATTCTTCTTCAAAAGATACTGCCGAAGCCAACGGGTTCCTCTTCCTTCTTCGTATTTTATATTCAAATTAAGAATGAGCTGGTAAACGATTTGAACGTGTAGCGGAAGCACCTTGAGTGACACGGAGCGGAAGTGGCGGCTATCCACCAGTGGCCATTCATCTACGATGAGGTCCTGACTAACGGCGGAAAAGGGTGCGGTCAACAATGGTCCTGACATCATGAGAAAGTAGGCAACAACAGGGAGAGGTTTACCAAAAAACTCACTGACGTTCAGGCCGTTGTGTTCCTGGCCGTAGAGTTGTCCTAGTGGAACTACCTTGCATGCGTTGGTCAACACCGGGGCGTCGAGAACAGCTAAATTACGTAGAAAATACTTCTGTTTCTTCTCCTCATTAGACTCCACAATGTAAGCAACGGGGTCCGTTTGTCTTCCAAAGCTTGTACAAAACTCTTCCACGGTGAGGGTGTTTAGCAGTTTCAATGACTTGTGTGTACTCTTGAAGAGTATGATGGCACTAATACAGATATCCGTCAAATCTTCATTGTGGCGCCGCATACAGTCAAAGAACTTCTTTTTTGAAACAAATGTAAACTTCTGTGCTTCCGGTTCAAAGCTAAGGATGACACGGTCTACGCCGGGGAATGCGAGTAGTTCGAGACTACCATAGACTTCGCTTACTTGTCGGTTGGACTTGCTGCAAAAGGCGGACATTTGACTCCAGGCTAAAAATGGAGCGCGCATGGTAGGATACTCTTCCTCAATATTTTTACAGGAGAAGAAGCGCACAAAAAAACCTTCTATATCATCATCAATAGAGTAACGCTCGGCGCATTTGGATTTAAACTCGGGATCTATTGTAGGGGGTTGGTTCACGTTGATCTGGGTGACTTCTGGGGGAAAGTGAAGCGGAGGCGACGTCAGCTCGTCCTGCATCGTGCGAACCCCACAGCCGTCAAAAATGATCTGAGGACTGAATACAAGTCCAGAATCCTCACAAAATGTTTTCACTTCGCTCAACTCACCCAAAATCTTAAAAACCGAGTAATACAGTTCCGGCGGGATGGAAGTGGTGAAGATGGCCAATGGATCCTGTTCTTGGACTGCGGTCCGGGCGTCCTCCAGTAGGCGGCTCCCATCCAACGAAAGGGCAACATTCCTCTTGGCTGGGTCGAGAGGTCTTAACTCTTTTAGGGAAGCAGTTTCCTTCAAGCCATTGATTTCCACAAAATCGATAAGCGTTTTGCTTTGGTTTTGAGATGCCTTCTTTTTACTGTTCTTCGGGTACATTAAGCCTGCAACGAAACTTTCACGTGTACTTTAGTAAATGCTGAAGAAGTGAAACCAACGAAAAAAAAAAAAAAAGAAACAAAAAAAAACGCTAAAAGAGAAAGTGCTTGAAGGGGTGAAGAGAGAGAGGGAGAGAATGAATTTGTAACCATTTGAACGTAATGAAGTGCTTCTCCCTTGTAGAGAGCATTTACACAAATTGAACTAAATATGTATATATACATACATACATATATATATATATATATATATATAATAACCGATATTATACTATAACACACTACACGCTAGGTCATCCGCCAAAATCGGGTCACTCCATCCACCGAGGCAGTCACTATGGTGTTTCCCTCTATAACAAGCCCTCTCGTCAGATCCTTCCAGGCGTTGTGCTTTGTGGCAATGGGAGTCGCCATTTTTCGTAGGTCCCAAACCAGTAAATCAGAACCACTGCAAGCCGCGGCATACTTCTCACTCACCGCAACAGCAGTTACCACCTCGGATATACTTCGTTCATTTACCATCTTGAACCCATTTCGTACATCCCAGACTCGAAGTACCCGATCGAACCCGCCGGTGACCGCCACGTCTCCGGCGCACGACACAGCGGGTACCTTTCGGAAGTGGAGATTAGTAGAGTCCAGTACCACGCAGCGACCAGGATCAATCAGAGAGCACGTACCATTACCTCCACCGACAATAACATTTTTGTGCTGTGTGGAGTGCATCGCCTGTACCGAAGTTCCAGAGGCGATGAATGAGCTATTCTGTCTATCCGAATGAAGAACGCAAATTGTGGCACTGAGGCCGCCCGAGAGTACAGGACTGTTCACATCTTTACAGTCCGCATACGTGACAGCGAAAACATCACTCTGAAAGGACGCGACGGAGTTAGCAGTAAGCTCCTGAGCGGCCAGGTAGTAGTTAAAGATGGTGCTGGTACCATCCTCACAGGCTGTTGCAAAGTCAAATTGTGAGGCAAAACTGATATCCCAGACACAAGCTTTATGAGGACGAAACTGAATAAGAGGCAAACCGTCACCGTCCAGCAACACCACATAACCACTGTTGGTACCCACTGCAAATCGCTTACCGTGTACTCTACATAAGGAAATAAACTTTTCATTGGAGCCGAAGGAGTACTTTGCGACACGGGTGAGTCCCTCCCCAACAATGTTATCACGGTCAGCGGCCGGGCGAGCGCTGGCGCTCATCTCCATAAAGGTCGTTTTCTCCAACTGTACAATATTTACCTCGTTCGATATTCTCACCTTTTTCGCCTTGGGTTTTGAGACCTCCGGTTTAGGAACATTAGCCACAGACCCGTCATTGCCGTAGATCATATCCCTGCGCTTTTTGCTCTCCAACAAGTCTTCCTTTACGTCCACTGAAGCCACATTGTCATTCTGTAGTCGGCACCGGAGGGTGACGCAATTTTTCATCAGAGAGTCGGGAAAGTGAGGATGGGGCTCGCACATCAGAAACACTCGTGCTTTCGCATTCATGGTTTTGGAAGCCTCCACTTCCAGGATGCACTCCGCAAGTTTCTGCAACAGTGTTATGGACTTGGTTGCTTGCTCCACGAATATCCACAGCCCTTTCTCCAAGGACTTTTTAAAAACGTTACCAGCCTCCTCGATACTCTGTCTGGTTTTCATTCTCGCTACGGTATCTATATACATCACGCTCGCCTTCGCCTTCTCCGCCGCCAGTGCGATGGGCAGCGCAGGGTTAGCCCCTTCCGTCATGATTACCACGCACCTCCCCGGACCCGCTTTTTCGGCGGCACTTAGCACGGAAGCCGCACTGTCACGGGCGACGGCGTTGTTGTACTCTGCGGGTAGGGGGGGTAGGGCGGTGTTGGGCCGAAAGGAACTGTCCGCCTCCTCGTCGGAGCTCAGATCAAACTCGTCTTTGGGGGTCACAAAGACAGAGAGAATATCACCAGAGAAGGTCTTGTACTGGGCCATCTCTTCCCTCCCATTCACCACAGGGGATCCGTTTAAGGAGCCCAGTACCATACCGATTTGGATAGACGCGAGGGAGGGAAATTTTTTGCTATTCACCCCCACCACTACATTCTTTGCGTCTAACACGACACCTTCACAAAGGTCTTTTCCACTCGAATTTACATAGGTGGAGGTCATTACAACTTAGTTTTGGTTCTTCTACGGATAGATAAAAGAAGGGTTAAAGACGGGAAAAGAAAAGGGGGGGAGGGAAAATAGGGTTGTGTATCACTTTGTATTCAACCACTATTAGTGGGTTGTTGTTGTTCTTATTACTGTCATCACTGTTATTATCCTGTGTAGGAAAAGGTGTAAATATATATAAATATAAATAAGATTTATGGATCAAGTGAAGCGAAAAAAAAAATATTAAATTTTAGTTTCCGTAGAAAACAACAGAAAGTTGTTCTGGGGTTAGTTTCTCTTTAAGAATGGGAAGCAGTGCACCACCGTTTCCTTTTAGAAAGTTGGTCATCTGCGTCCTGAAATAATTATCCGCATCCGGAATATCAGCGCACACATCTACCGGTGGATGTACCGCCTCTTTCAATGGGCAAAAAAGACTGTTAAACCCTTCTTTAGGTGCCGTCACGCCGAGGAAGCTAACCGGTGCTGGGGGGACAAAACTTTTGTGGTCGTCCTTCTCCACGCCTGTGTGCAATACCTTGAGACAGGAGAACACCGTACTAGACCACGCCAGTTCGTTCGACTGTAATTCAGTGCACTCCGTCAGTAGTTTCGTCAAAGATATCACGCAGACTTTTCGCTCCAGTTCCCCACTTATTTTATTAATGTCCGCCAACCAGACCCGCTCCAGAATCATAAAAAACAATCCAGGTTGAATCGCCTCTAGACGGGAAACGGTATCCATGGTACCCCTCACGACGACTGTGAGAGAGAGAAAAAGAATAAAGATTCGTGCAAACTTGGGTGTTTTTTTCGTTTGCAATCGTTTTAACAGACACTGAAGAGCGGTTGTAAAGTACAAATCCATCACTTCCCGGGGGTAATACAGGATCATTGCGGTTAAGATGCTCAACCCATCGTGGTCGTACTGTTTGTATTGAATAAGACCAAGGAATATGTTGAGTATCTTCTGTGTTAGTTCTCCTGGGTGCTGATGAACGTAGGTAGGGTACCGTTCTATAAAGGACACCAAAAGACACGTGGCAGCGGGAATATTTCCGGTGTGTGGGGAGTAAAATTCTATTTGGGTTAACGGCTCCAGTAGGTCCTTGTAGTGATCAGGGGGCTCACACCGGTCCTTCGGGTAGGCCAAAAGTAGCTGGGAGATAATCTGCAGCACATACGGGACATACTCCGCCACATCGTTCGCCAGCACGTACATCAAATTGGGCCAAACGGTTTGCTCGATCGACGATGCGTGGACTGAAAAGTTGGCGATAGAGGTGGAGAGGGTTTCAAATAAACAGTGACTAAATAAGGGGTTGGATGGGTTTCGACTCGCCGTCGTAAGAGACTGATTTACCGTTAACACAATATCCCCCACAAACGGCGCCACACAATGGTGCATGGTGGAGCACACCGTCATTAAACACTGCATATAGTACGGATTCTGTTCGTCGTCGGCGGTTATGCATTGACAAACGGAGGCCAGCAAGGGCCCCGCGTGAGTAGAGAACATTCCCTCCGTCACCAGGGAGGTATTGCTATGCGGATTAGGCTGAAGGAAGCGATGAAGCGCGTTCGCGGTGTAGGTTTGTACGACGTAATCTTTACAGGAGAGAAATCCAGGAAATAAACCGAGTAACTTTTCTATAGTGTTACCGTCCAGAAAGTTTCGAAAAGCGGTAAGGACTCTGAGACAGTCCGCCTTTATAAGAAGGCGGCTACTCTCCGAAACGGGGCTTTCGATTTCGGGTAAGATGAAACCTCTCAAAAAATCTTCCAGCGGCACCAATGGATCCACTTGACCCTTGGTGACCCCTCGTTGGGCGTCCGACGAGGAGCCACTGAGGCACAGATTCGACGCTAAGAAAATGGCGGCATTCTTTGCTCGCCAATTGCCGGCACCGTTGTCGAATAAGTGTTTTACCAGGCTACTAAATAAGGGTCGGGTGCGGTCAGGGAAGTAGGAAAGCAAAGCCCTTATAAGATCACATATAGACCGTCGACGGGTGTGTTGATCGGATCCTTCAATATCGTAGAGGACGTACACGTGTGGATCGGAGGAATACGCATCGACGAAATCGGACTGAATCATGAGACAGGGAGTTATAATGCGCTCCGATAAGCTACTCAGTAGCTCATCGTTATCAAAGAAGCTTCTACACGAGCCTCTACAAGCCGTCGCGAGGAGATGAATTCCTTTTATAATTAGGTCGTTCGCCATTTCGTCCTCCACGTTGTTGGAAATCATTACAAGTACTTCTTGCAGAAACCCACCGGCGTACTCCTCAAAGTCTTCGTCAAATGAAGTTAAAAAGTGGGTAACACAGGATGTGACGGAGCTCTTCAATTCAAATACATCATCTAAGTTGGATTGAAACACAGCATTTTGAAGACGAAACGATCTTAAAAAAACATTCACCACTCTGGAAAGAGCATTGATAAACTCATCGCCGAGATCCACGGAAGATATATCTCGTAGACACTGTACCCCTGCCGTCAACCCTTTACAAGCCACAATGGCGTCTTGTCCAGTGGATGTCTCGGCCACACTGATCAGAGACTCCATTACGACGATGAGTGGTTCTGAAAGAGTGGAGTACACCACCTTGAGAACCTCAAAAAAATTCCCAGACTCTCCACTTCCATCTGCCTCTCTGTATTTGACAAGAATGCTATGCGCCAAGAGGAGTGCCGCACTCGATTCCGCAATAGACTGATTACTCAGTAACACGGTCGCCACCTGAGAAATAGCACCCGGCCATGAAGTAGGGAAATCACTGGCCGCTATCAGAGAGACCGCTTCCGATAAATTGGACTGCACCACCGCGGGGGCTTGGATAGCGACTGGGATAATATTTTCGCGAATCACACTTTTTTCCTCCTCGGTGATGCAATGTTCTGAGTTTTTCTCGTTCCAACACTTTTTGATGGTGTTTTTCAGCTGAATCGACGCAAAAGAAGAGGCAGGAGATCGGTCACTGCTCACCTGCAGTAGGGCGGTGACAAAGCCACTTTGCTGATCCACAGTGTCTTCATACTGTTTAACGGACAATTCTGCTCTTTTCCGAACCGAAGGATCCGTTGACGTCACGTCCGCTGCAATCCGCAGCACTTCCTCAATAATATAGTTCATCTATAGGTTAGCTAGTGGGACAGAAGAGAGGAAACCAATTAACGGGTACAGATGTGGAGTAGAATAGATCATACAGCCAGAGACCCAAAAAAGGATGCTGGGAAACCAAACAGGGGGGGGACAAAAAAAAAAGAGAAGGTTGTGAGGAAAGAAACGAGAAAGGAAAAGGAAAAAGAAAAAGAGGTGTAAAAGACATTTTTGAATTTTGACTAGAGTCACAATCGATTACAGTTTCGGGGCAGCTCTTGCGGTTAGACAGACAAGGCCGGGAAGGGCGCGTCCCTCCAAAAGCTCTAGGAACGCCCCTCCACCGGTACTGACGTGAGTGATGTACTCTCTGTATTTTGCCGCTGCCGCTGACGTCTCACCACCACCCACGATGGACATTATCTTCGGGTTTGCCTTTATTCCCTCCCCCACCGCATTACTACCTCTGGCAAAATTAGGGAACTCGAAGACGCCTAGAGGTCCGTTCCAGATCAAAGTGCGGGCCTCCGCCACTGCCCCCCTCACCAACTCGATAGACTTGGGTCCAAAGTCCATACCCATGTATCCATTAGGGATGTTGGCGTCCTTGGTGAGGAAAGGTTCCTCATCCTGGAACTTTGTGGAGCAACTATGGTCGATAGGAAGAATCAGCTTTACCTTTCGGACGGCAGCCAAGTTGATCAGGTCTCTCGCAGTGGCGTGGAGATCCACTTCACGGCCCTTGTCTCGCACCACCCGCTCCACCTTACTGTTGCCCACAGTGTGACCCATTGCCTCCAGAAAGGTATACGCCATTGCACCACCCACTATGACGGTGTGGGCAAATGAAAAGATAGAGGCGAGAACATTAATCTTGTCTGAAACCTTAGACCCACCCACTATGGCTACGAGAGGTTGCGTAGGATTTCGCATCACCATGCTAATCGCCTTGATCTCCTTTTCAATCAGAAACCCTGTAACACCAGCACCAAGTATACGGGGGATGCTTGTCATACTGGCGGACATGCGATGTACGGTACCAAAGGCATCGCAGACAAAAATGTCGGAAAAGGATGCCAACTTTTGTGCCATGTGACTTCTCTCGTCCATCTTTTTGCTGTCTTCACCTTTCCAGAAACGAAGATTCTCCAGTAGTAGAATATCACCATCCTTCATCTTCTCCACCTCGGCTCCCGCCTTCATAACATCGGGGGCAAAGAGTACCGTAGTGCCGATAAGCTCTTGTAAACGTGGGAGAATACGCATCATGGACTGCTTTTCGTTCGGCTTCTTCGGTCTTCCGAGGTGGGATCCGATAATAACACGGCCGCCGTCCGACACAATCTTGCGCACGGTGGGAAGGGCCGCTCTTATACGGCTGTCATCACGAATTTTCCCCGTTGACCGTTCGAACGGAACGTTAAAGTCGACTCGAATAAACACTCTCCGTCCTTTGAAGTTTAGATCCGAAACAGACAACTTTGGTGTCAGCGCGGCCTTGATGTTCATGTGAACGCCGAATTCATACACGGTGGGTAGCTGAATGGGTAAGATTGTCCAAGCCACCATCGTCGCGTGTGGATCGCGGGTCGTTTGAATTACTACAGTCACCTCTTGCGAGTCATTCTTCCTGGCCATTAAGGTGACCGTGTTGTCCTGCACATCCAAGGGGTGTGTTGGGATTAAAAAGGTGATACTCTTCCCAATAACAGCCTCTGTGGGGTAACCGAAAAACTTGACGGCGGGTTCGTTCATATCCGTTACCACCATATCGCTGTCCCCAACCACAACAATGTCCTTGAGGGACTTAAAAATCATCAAAATTTTAGATTCGGCCATTTTGATAGAAGAATTAGGAAACTTACACACGTACAATCGATAATAATCTTGAAATAAAATTAAAAAGAATGAATACTTTTATTTTTTTAGAAGGAAAGAGAGGGGAAAGAAAAAAAAAACGGGGGGATCGAGATAAGCGGTCGTATAAATTTACACCTAATTTTTACACCTTTTTTCAATGACAACGGTGGTTGTGTCTTCCTTTTTTTTTTTTTTACCTTCCGCGACAGCTTTAATTTAAACGGAATAATATACAGAACACGTGAATTCAACACTTTTTAGGGGCAATATAGTGGTCATAGTAGTGCTTCATCCAAGTGCTAGCGAGGTCAAGATCCACCTCGATGTGCTCCACCTCATGGTCAATGACTTCGGGGTTCAAGGGAGAGGGAAAAACGTGAATTAAGCAGCCTCCATAACGATGTCCACTGTCAAACTGATGATCTACCACGTAGTGCTCCTGCTTGGCAATGAGACACATGACAGCCAATCGTAGTTTGATGTACTGGAACAAACACGGTTCTATATCCTGAAGCGGCTCTTTTGGGGACGTTCTCACCTGCGTCAGTCGTGAACGGGGAACTCCCTTGTGGACCACTATATCGCACAGTAGATACTGTTGTGCCGTACGCAACTGCTTCGTTACCACCAAATCCACACAGTCCCCAATATCCAGATTGGGGGAGTACATGATGAGAGGCTCGTAGGTTTGGGTGCTGTACATGCTCATACCCATCGCCTGGGCCACCTTGGAGATACCCAACGT